>JBBPQT010000575.1:0-13575 GCA_038092715.1 Boletus smithii | reverse complement strand
TAATTCATCAGGAGGGGACTCCTGGTATATATACTGTTCATGTAGCTACAAGGGGAAGTAATCTAAGAGTTACTTCATGTCATCTCGCTTAACTAGCGAGTGTCCGCTCTTTGTCCGAGTGCGGTATGCCAAGTCCAGATAAGTCCGGACTTGTATCCGGGCGGACTTTCGTGCTCCGGATACCTGTGGACTGGGGCAGATAGCTACAGATGTATCTAGACTACTACTTCAGTAATGTGTGTATATACCTGTAATAAGTGTCTATTCAACAAGACCTACCACAACAAGTAGACCCCCAGACTAGAGTAGAACTGTTATTCCTTACTAGATGATCAGCATAGCTCATAAACTACCTGATCACTGTACCCTACGTAAATCTAGCATAGGAAGGTCTAGTATCCCTAATACCTTCTACTTCCATTGATGCCAAGCCTTACCACTAGTAGTTCCAATAACACTCGTTTAATAAACAATCAGGAGTGACACTGAGTGATTAGTCTGCTTGCAAGACCCAACCAAATTCCTAGATTGAACTGAATCTCTAGGAATATTCCTAAACTGTTGCTAAGAGTAAGATTTGCACTCTAGCTACACTAATGACCCACAGATCCTAACAACTGGATTTCCACAAGCCTTATTCTGTACGCCCTAATTACAGCACCTACAACTAAGCACCCAGGAATTATTCTATTCCTCACCTTTGGATAAATACAACTGAGTATTTTGCCTGCCCGAATAGTCTAGACAATAATCTGACTATTGGAATAAAGAATGCCCATGTCAATGACTTGGCTAAGTTTTCAACTAGACCAACTTATGAAAAGCCTGGTTTATCTAGGAGTGATTGTTGTCATAGCCCTAGCTTATAGCCATTCATCCGTGGAGGATTGAGCCTGTTTTAATAGGATCCTAGAGATAGTGACCTGTTAGCTCATTCCTAGAAAGAAGACAGCACAGGGGTCTGTGTGTGCTGCCCTGGCCGCTGTTGTGAGGTGCTGGGGTCTGCTGTGCATTGAAGCACTGTGGGCTGGGGTCATGTTTCACAGCACTGAGCTTCTGTGCACACAGGTCCTGGTGGTGAGAGCCAGAGCTATGATGGGTGTTGTGCTGTTCCCACAAGAGAATGGCGGTGCGTCGAACGGTGTCGATCGAGATGGTTTCCGGGCAGTCGTTAGTAGCTATACCTTGTGCACCTTGTGCTACAACCTCCATAGAGGGAGGGAGTTTAGCTAGGAGTAGCATGACTTGGACCTTGGTAGTTAGAACGTAGTCCGTGTCTGTTAGTCATGCGAGGTACATTTGAAGCTCATCGAGAGCTTTGCTGGGGTGAGAGTCTGCGGGAATCCGAATTTTGAGTAATCATTTGAAGTTGGAGTAGGCATTTGCAATGCCAGGGGCTCTATACATGCCAAGTAGAATGTTCCACAAGGCTTTGGCGGTTTTGTGTGAGGCGAAGCGGGTGTGGATAGCTGGCAAAATGTGCAGCTTGATCGTGCTGATTGCCTTGGCATTGGACTTGTTGGAGTCGTCCTCCACAAGAGTTGGCTTTTCTTCCTCGAGGGTCCAGGAGTCTCCCAGCATCTGCAGGAAGGATTCCATAGTAGGTGCTCAGTTGAGGTAGTTGGTGCTCAATAGCAAGGGGACTGCAGTGAAGAGTGCAGAGGTCATGGCTGGGATCTGGTAGGGTAAAATACTTGTCAGTAAGATTCTTATTACAATGAGTAAAGGTAGAAAATGCTGCCCGTGAAAGGGTGCATATGCCAGATCCTGTGCTCGTGGCTGCGATTAGTAATCGCACACATCGGGTAAACCAGGCGAGTCGGTGGCACCATCGCATGCTGCCAATTACGGTGCTGCGAGGGTCACTTACTGGGGCTCATAACCTATTGAGCGGGTAAATGCTGCAACCACTAGGGTGCGCAAATTGAGAGGGGCCAGCAACTAACCTGGTAGGGTTTTGTGTGGGTAAAAACTCTTTATTGTTTCTATCTACTGACACTGTATATATATCAGATATAAGTGGAGATAGAAGGTATGTATGTGTGAATGGCCCTTTGGGCCTAAAGCTGCATCAAGATCTAATCTAAGTATATGTAGATAAGATATAACCATAGGGGTTATATGCACTATACAATATGGTGTTTCAACACTTTGAACCAAAGCCGCTGATCATTGAGGTAAATGGCCACTGTGCCCATGACTTCATATGTGGTGCATGTGGCTGTGGCATGACGATCCGTAGATACTTGGACAAAAAGGACGCGAAGTCCACTGGAAATCTGAGAAAGCATGCAAGGAACTGTTGGGGGGTTGAGCTCATGAAGACCGTGGATGGTGCAAAAGATGCCACCAAAGTGCATGAGACACTCGCAAATGCAAAGGGTAACCACAAGGATGGCTCGATAAAATTAGCATTTGAGCAGATGGGCAAAGAACGAGTGACTTACTTGCATCGGGCACATACCTGTGAGGAAACATGGTACACCACATGCCACTTTGATGGAATGTTGATGAGCTGACCTGGGACTGAGGGACTACAGCACTGAGATTGTCTGCTGGGTGTCTGAGAGCCTTCAACCATTCTCCATAGTCGAAGACGAACACTTCCAAGCATTAATGAAAATGGGACAACCCCATTACTACTTACCATCGAGATGGACAGTTGCCCGAGACATTCATCTTGTCTTTGCACGGATCCAAAAGAGAATTGCTACAATGCTGAAGGTCAGTAACCATCCATACCAATTCAATGGCCAAGCTCACAGTATTTACTTGGAGTATAATGGGAAAATGAACTTCACAACAGACGCATTGTCATTGCCCAACCACCGGGCATTTGTGGCCTTCTGTGTGCACTTGGAGCATAAAGAAAAGCCTCTGTCAATGCCATTAGACATTGTTGAGGTTGCCTCTGTGAGTCACATACCTTCACAAGCAGCTGATGGTTAATAAAACGACAATAGTCGCATACTGGTCTTGAGCTTGTGACGGTGTTCGTGAAGATGCTAGACGAGTTTGATTTGGCTGATAAGGTTAGTACCATGTATTCAAAGACATCTGATGCTAATCTAGCCTAGATTTTGGGTGTAACATGTGATAACGCATCAAATAATGATGTGATGATCGACTCACTGAGTGATCTCATACTGGCATTTGCAGGTCCCATGAACCAGACATGTTGCTTTCTGCACGTCATGAATTTGATAGCAAAGTCCCTACTGCGTCAGTTTGACACCGCAAAGACAGACTTGAATGGAAGTGGTGAGTTGGAAGACGAAGAATTGAACTTGAATGAGATTGACAATGGTGATGGTGATGGCGTGGAAGATGAGGGTGATGACAACAACGATGAAACTGATAACAACAAGGGTTGGGTTGACGAGTCCAAGGAACTCTCGGCCAGAGATCTTGAGGAACTAAAGAGAACAACATGCCCCGTGAAAGTGGCATTGCTCAAGGTATGGATGAGTCATAAGATTGCTTACCTTGGAATCTAACCCATTCCCAGACATGAAAACTGGGCTATAAAATCATACATTCAACCACTATTCTCCTCCTAGCCTGGTGTGAGATCTTCAAAAAGCTGAAGTTGAAGTTGATGTATCTTCCACGGGATGTTGTGACCAGGTGGAATTCCACATTCGATATGTTGGATTATGCATTGCAACATCAAGAGGCGGTTAATGGCATTACCCAAAAACGAGAGCTTGGATTGAGAAAGTTTGAACTGTCTGATGAGGAGTGGATAGTTGTCGAGCAGCTGCACATGGTGTTGATGGTGATTCACGGTGCTACACGTGTATTGCTGCTCACATAATCATGAACCGCCACACTAGGTCCTCAAGGATGCTACACTCTTCTTCTCATGGGCAACACCCAACCTCGCCACTGTCATACCGGCCATGGATCACATCAATCATCAACTCCAAATGTTTGCCCAGGACCGGAAGTACTTACTGTCCATTCATGCTGCCGTCTCACTGGCAAGGAGAACTCTCAACCATTACTACTCACTCATGGACAACTCCAAAGTCTATCGGATCGTGATGAGTGAGCACTTGAGCTCTATCTTTTAACAGACAATCAGTCTACTAACTGCTCATCCTTGAATAGTTCTCCACCCTTGCCACAAGCTCACTTACTTCAAAAAAAAAGGACTGGGAGGCCGATTGGATCTCAACAGTAGAAAAACTCATGCGAAGCAAGTTCAAAAATTCCTACACGGCCATCTAACATGTCAATAATCTGGTGACATGGAGGACAATTCCAACAAACATGCCAACAAGAAGTCAAACATGTTTGATTCCCTCCCGGCCCTTGCCCCACCTAAGGCAAGTGATTTGGGATCGGAGCTTGACCGCTACCTCAGCACTGATGTGGAGCATGTTACCGATGCAATCAGATGGTGGCATGAGCGCTGCCACACCTATCCATCCCTCTCTCACATGGCGCTCGACTATCTAACTATCCCTGGTATGTATTTCTTTTTTGTATTGTCAGCATTTACACACCATACTAACGAGCATAAAATAGCTATGTCGGTCGATGTTGAGCGGCTGTTCAGCTGTGGCTGACTACTCCTGTCACACGTCCACTCGTGGCTATCTGTCCAATCAACGCATGCACTTCTATGCCTCGGTACCTGGAGTGAGCTAAACCTTGTCAAGAATGAAGATGTGAGGAAGGTTGCTAAGCTGCCAGACATTGGGGAACAAGATAGGCTTGAGAATGGTTGGGATTTGATTACATTGTAACCATTTATTGTAGCTCGTGTATGGTGTAGTATTTTATCTCGTATTACTTGGAGTGTGCATAACCCACGGGTAAACCCTCCACAGAAGTTATCCACGGGTGAATTTGATCTGACCTGTCTGTAACCCATACCCTTTATGGAGGGTACAGGTTTATAGCAGGTAAGGGTATGGGTTGATGCTGTGGTACCCACAGGTTACCCGTGCTCTTGCCTATGTGGAATACATTGATGGGCCAATGGAATAGGACCCTGTAATTGACTGGTCGGCTGAGGGCATTGATACTGGTATTGAGCAATTGGCCGAGGAAATGCTTGCAGGCATGAATGAGAGATTGACATACAGGCTGAGGATATGCTTACTGACATAAATGTGTGGACCAATAGAAGAGGTACTAACCTTAACTGGTTGGCCACTGAAATTGACACCAACATTAATGGCCAGGCTGAGGATAAAGCTACAGAGCTGGATCGTTGGCCCGACAGAGGAGCTGCCAATGTCCATGGATGGGCCAAGGAAATGGCGACTGGAATAAATGGATGGGCCGAGGAAGTTATTTCCAGTATGAACAGATTGGCTGATGGAATAGCAACAGGTATATATGGGTGGGTCAATATAGAAGGTACAAAGCTGAATGAGTGGGCTGATGATAAAGGTGACAACAAGAATGGGTGTGCCCACCAAATTACTACCTATATGCATGGGGTGGCCACTGAAATTGACAACAACATTGATGGCCAGGCCAAGGATGATAAAGCCACAGAGCTGGATCAGTGGGCCAATAAAGGAGCTGCTAATGTCCATGGATTGGCCAAGGAAATGACTACCGGAATAAATGGATGGGCCAAGGAAGTTATTTCCAGTATGAATAGATTGGCTGATGGAATAGCAACCAGTATATATGGGTGGGTCAATATAGAAGGTACGAAGCTGAATGAGTGGGCTGATGATAAAGGTGACAACAAGAATGGGTGGGCCCACTGGGTCACTACCTATATGCATTGGGCGGCTGAGGGAATGGACACCGACATCAATGGCTGGGCCGAGGGTAAAGTTACCAAGCAGGATTGGTGGGCCAACAAAGGAGCTGCCAATGTTTATGGGTTGGCCAAGGAAATGGCTACCGGAACAAATGGATGGGCCGAGGAAGTTATTTCCAGTATGAACAAACTAGCTGACAGAATAGCAACAGGTGTATATGGGTGGGTCAACAGAGAAAGTACCAAGCTCAATGGGTGGACCAATGAAATAGCTACCGATGGATATTGGTGGGCTGATGTAAAAGGTGACAACATGAATACCTATACATCAGCAAAAGTGCAATAGACCTGGCAGGTCTGGCACCAGACCCACCAGTTCATGGTAGGTCAAATAGATCACACCAGGTCATGCTAGATGGCAAGCCTGGCATAGAGCAGCCTGGCAGTGACAGGCTCAGCAATCTATCCCCAGGCCTGGCAATCTGTTGCCAGGACACATGCCAGCTCATAACTAGATCACAATAGATCACATAGCACTAGTACTAGAACACACCAGATTGTGCCACTATTGAAGTGAGCAAATAATACTATTGTCATTCCACCACATTTTCCTACTACTGCTAGCACTACCATCCAATCAGAATGAAATAGATCAAGTTAGTATGACTATGCCCAGCCTCTTCAGGCCTCGTCCTCACCCTCATTCTCACCCTCACCCTCATCCTCGTCCTAATCCTCAGCCTCTGAATCTGACACCTGAATCTTAGACCTTGCATCCATAAGAATGTTCTCTTCTTCAGTTGAACCCATCCCGACCTTTGAGTGATTCTTGATCTGCTGAGTCAGTGAGCGGTGAGCAACGAGCAAGCACCAAGATAATGCCCCATCTTCTCATGGAGAGGTCTTCCATAGCAATTGTGTACTGGCATGCAGTGGTGGACCACTTGTGGTCAAATTGGTTCTTGAGAACGTGGAGCTGTTTCCATCCTAGTAGTACTTGATCGTCACTACTATCTTTCTTGTCCTTGGCATTCTCACCAGTCCTGAAAAGATGCAGTGCCTGTTTATACTATAAAGAGTGTTAGTACAGATAAATTATGAAGTGGTTATCTTACCGACACCATGCATAAACCGAGCACATCAGAAGGTTGCCAATACGTATCCTTATTTACTCCAATCCGTCAGAGTGATAGGATAGGATTGCAGTGATGATCAGCGATTGCCATGTCCCTTGCTGCTTCTTAGACTGGAGAGTTGTTGCATGAGCCAATAAACCTATTGAGACGAGATTTGTTTACCTTTGGATCAGCATAAATCATTGGACAGACAGGTTCACCATCTTCAGCTCAGATGTGGGGAAGCTGAGATTGGACGAACGCAGCACAGGCCTTGAGATCGGTCCTGTACTTGGGCGTAGTTTTGAAGAACTGTTCAAGACATTTGATACCATGTTTGCCAATATTTCTTCACCATGTATTCAATCTGTCACAGACCTGCAAGTTGAACCCGTCCGTTCAAAAGGTTATGTCTGAGTTAGCATTCTAAACATAATGACATACCAGTTTTTTGATCGCCGGATAATTAGTCACATCAAGTCTGAGCAGTTGTTTCTCAAATAGGTTATCCCAGTTCTGTTGAAGTATGTCAATGAGATCCACGATTTCGTTAGTACCGAAAGGATCATCAGTGATGCCCATCCAGTTGATGACCATGCGGATTAACTCTTCCCTCAGCAGCTTTGCTTGTGGGTTGTCTGCAATAGGGAGGTCTGTGAATTTGATGTCCCGGATCACCTTGACCTTCGTCTTCATCAGGCTATTGGTAACCACTGTCCTGGCTGCATTGTCGACATTCACCTTGGTAAGCTTCAAGCCCATCTGCCAAAGAAGCCATGCAAACCACATGATCATGGTTGAAACATTGACCATGGCAGTGAGTACTAATTACAAAGCAACAAAATAGGCAACTGACTGATTTTGTTGCCCTCTGCCCACGTGGCTCCTTATCACAATCACCACCTTTCACCTTTCTAGCAGCTGCAATGACCTCTGGAGAATCGTCAACATCAAATTCCCTCATCTCACCATCTACCTCCTTGGAGTCAGACTCACACCATGAACTGGCCAGGGACAGGTTGGCCGCTGAGTGCTTGCTGTTGTCTTTTGTCTTAGGTTTGCACTGACTAATTTTTTTCTTCCAGTCTTTACTGAGATTGTTCACATACGGCATTGACTTCCAATGCTTTTTTGGCACTGGCCATTCATACATACAATCAACTGTGAATTCATTGATAACATACACTCAAGTACTTACAACTCCGAGTCATCAGATGGTGGCACAGTTCCCACTCTGCATTTGAGGCCCACATTCGCTATAGGTGCCGTCTTCCTTGCCTCTGTGATGGCGTTGCGCAAGCCACATTCCTTCACGTGCTATTATAATCGCAGTAAGTGTTGTCATCCATCATCCCTGCTATCAAATTTATATGTGCCTTGGCATTAGGTGTGGCCTAACCCTTCTTGACGGTGATGTTCTGTGCTTCCTCCTCACTATCTTCAATTCCCATGTTGGACCCTGCATCTGTTGTATCCAATGATGTTTCAATGGTGTCAGAGACATTATTAGGTAAAAATTCATCACCCTCAGATCCATTCACTGACTCAAGGTCATTTCATTCAGGTATTGCTGCCAAGATGACGGGGTCAACAAATCAATATCGCTTGTATCTATGTGTGAAAACCTACCTTTGTTCTGTTTAGAAACAGGTATGTTTTTTTTTTGGGAACAGGCCTTGCTGCGTGCTTGATAGATGTAGCATACACTGTGTCCTCTTTATGGAGCTGATCTTCCATCATAGCAATTGCCCAAACCTTTTGTTTATGGTCTTTCACTGCTTGCTGCTGGGACTCTGTTGCAGCAGCAGACTGCGCTGCATCATCTGCCTTTTTTTGGGCAGACAAGTGGGGGGTTAAATCTGTGCACGGAGAATGGCCGTTGGATCTCTATTGGCGGTTGAACAGGATGGGTGGTCCATACTGAGTGATGATGAGGGGGATGAAAAAAAAAATGCAAACCCTGTTGAGCATTTTATGGGATCTGTCAAAGACCAAATTGCAAGGTACATTTTGATGTTACACGACGCAACTTTTAACATTCTGCCAGCACTCCATCTTTTTTTTTTCTATGTGTCCACTATGCCTGCTCCTTTGCTCAATTGCATTTTCTGTCCTGTTTGCCACAAGTCATTTTTGTTGCAGCGGGGGTGCTCAACACACATCAGCACAGTTCATCCCAAGCCACACAGGACAAAGAATGATGGAGATGACTCTAGGCGATCCACCGATGATGAATTCAAAGACAGTTCTCTCTCTCAGGGCCAAGACTATTGTCCTCGACATGAGGATGATGCTAATGACTTCAATTATTTGTCAATGTACAAGGAATATCACCCACACTTAACAGGTGAGTCCATTTTGACAAAACATTATATTAACTATCTAATATCCGTACAAGCCTGTCCCTGTGACAAGTTGGGTGTACCACTACCACCCAATGCCCTCGCTCCACCTTGAGTTAGACCTGCCAATGATGACTGGTTCCCATTCACTAGTCAGGTGCACTTTCTTGTTGCTGACTTTCTCTTCTGGCAGGTTGAAATGTCGGCAGGGAATATCAACCACTTAATGGAGCTTTGGGCCTTCCATGCCCTTGAACAGCAAGATGCCAAGGGCAATGAGTTGAACAACACACCATACTTCTCTGTGTGACACATGTATGCCACAATTGACATGATACGGGCAGGAGGCATGCCATGGAAGTGCTTCACAGTATTAGCAAATGTAGACACATGCGATGGAGAAGATACTCCTCCCACTTGGCAGACAGCTGAATATCAAATATGGTTTCACAATGTTGATCATGTCCTGGCCGATATGCTTGATAATCCCGACTTCAAGGATCAATTTGATGATCAACTGTTTCTCTACACAGACTCCCAAGGGCGTTGGAGATGGATGGACTTCATATCCGACAACTATGCTTACCATCAAAGCATAGGTTTTCACTCTAATATTTGTGACTTCAAAGTAACACTTTTGGGCTGTAAACTAGGACAGGATCTATGCCAATGACCCATCAATAGAGGGTGCCATGTACTGTGGCCTAATTCTTGGCAGCAACAAAACCATGGTATTGGTCGCCACAGGAAACATTGAGTATCATCCAGTATATCTTTCTATTGGGAATGTCCACAACACCGTGCGGAGAGTTCACCAAAATGCAGTTACACCTATTGGCTTCCTTGCCATTCCTAAATGTATTCATTTCTTTTTTCATTGTATACATTGCTAAAGACTTTGTTCTTCCCTGTTTGGCAGGTGCATGCAAGGAAGACAACAACTCTGCATTTTGTGTCTTCAAAAAGAAATTATTTCTGGCAGCAATCTTGAAACTGGTCAAAGACGCGATGACCACACCTGTGGTACGACGTTGCCCTGATGGCCACTGGTGACACATCATATATGATCTTGCTGCTTTCATTGTGGACTATCCAGAGCAAGTCATGCTTGCAGGAATTGTGCAAGGATGGTGTCTAAAGTGTGTCCATCATGTTATCATTTCTGACTTTGCTAACAATGTGTTTTAAGATGTATGGCTTGTCCAGATGATCTCAACGGTACTGGAGGAAGGCAGACGTGTGAACTGCACAACTTACTATTGGCTACAATCGGTCCTGGAGTGTTATGGGATGAGTATGGTATTGATGATGATATTGTGGTACGTCTATCTTTTTTTTTCCCTATGCAGTTGTTCCTACAGATCTTATATAAGTCTCCAGCTGTTCACAAATGACTTTCCACGTGCAGACATACATGCTATGCTCTCGCTAGATTTACTGCATCAAATTATTAAGGGAACATTCAAAGACCACCTGGTCACATGGACATGTGACTGGATCAAGGCTGAATATGATTTGATGTGTGCCAAAGAAATTTTGGACGATATAGATTGGCGGTAGGCAGCCATTCTTAATTGTGTCTCTACTGATGTTTACACATTATATCAGACTCGCAGCAGTCCCCCACTTTCCAGGATTGCATCGCTTTCCTCACGGGCGGCACTTCAAACAATGGACCGGTGATGATTCAAAGGCACTAATGAAGGTGCGTAGTTTGTGTATTTTGTCAAACAAATCAGTGCTCATGTATCTACAAGATCTATTTACCTGCCATTGCTGAATACGTCCCTGCTCAATTAGTCCAGTGTCTAGCCTCCTTTTTAACTTTTGTTACATTGTTCATTGTTCTGAACTTGGAGTCTTGGATCTAGTGGATGCCCAAACAGCCCTCTCATGATTTCATGCAACACGGGAAGTCTTTCAGAGTAAAGTTCGCCTGACTGGTTTTTCTCTACCATGGCAGCATGCCCTAACTCATTACATCTGGATGATCCAAGAGTTTGGGGCACCAAATGGGCTATGTAGCTCAATCACGGAATCTTGGCATATTACAGCAGTCAAGTGCCCGTGGCATCGTTCAAACCGGTATGATGCTCTAGGCCAGATGCTGCTGACTATTCAACGACTCGACAAACTTGCCACTGCATGTGTGTTCTTCGTGGAACATGGTATGCTTCCCCTGGAGAATCTGCCATTAACAAGTACACACAGTGATATATCTAGCCATGACCTCAATGACCTTCAGAAGCATGATAGTGAAGCCATTGATATGGAGCACATTGAGAGCTTCATCAGGTTGCCAATGTGGCCTTGTAAGTTTATTTGGGGGCATGATTGTCATATAAAATCAATGTTAATCATTTAGAACATGGTTATGTGAGCCAAGCGACCAAGCTCGCTCGCCAAATCCAAGAGCCACACCTTCCATGTCTCATCAAAGAGTTTCTCCAAGCTCAGCTCAACATTTCTGACCAGGTGCCGAGTGGACATATGCATATGATTGCTGAGTTTCAGGGGCCAATTGCAGTCTTCCACTCTGCTGTGGCCACATTCCATGCACCATCAGATGTATCTGGAATTCACAGTATGCACAGGGAATGGATTTGTGCCCTCCTGGTGAGGTTGAGAGGCATGGTATGAGAGGGATGATTATTGGACATGTCTGTTTGTTTTTTTCTTTTGTTTTCAATGACCACTTGTATCCTTGTACATTAGTTGATAGGTTTGCACACATAGGAAACTCTCCAAATGCTGTAACTGGCCTATGGAAGGTTAGGCCTGTGGTAGATTGTCATGGGCACCATGCATAGTCTGTTGAACACTTAGATGTCATATATAGAGGAGCTCATTTAATTCCTGTGTATGGTGATGGTATCCTTCCTCTAGAATTTCATTTCTCTTACTCACTTGATGCTTTTGACCCATACTATATAAATAAATATGTAGATCATCATGCTAATGAGATAGCATTTTGAGAGTAGGCCTGCCAGTACATGACATGTCATGCCAGACCATGCCAGATTGTGCAATGCCTGCCATGTCTGCTAGTACATAATAGGGCATGCCAGCCTTTCACACCTATAGATTGCCAGATCATGCTAGACTGTGCCAGACTGTGCTAGAACTGGTAGGCTAGCCAGTGTATGATAGGTCATACCAGGACAGTGCACTTTTGCTGATGTATGCATGGGGCAGCCGAGGAAATGGACACAGCCATCAATGGCTGGGCCAAGAGTAAAGGTACTGAGTTGAATGAGTGGGCTGATGAAAGAGCTATGAATGTGAATGGATCAGCTGAGGAAATGGCTAACGATGTATACAGGCTGGCTGGGGAAGTAGCCAATGAGATCAATAGATTGGCCATGGATGCAGCTACATGCATCAACCAGTGGGCCAAGGAAATAGCCAATGAAATCAATAGAGTGGCCCAGGAAATAGCTACCAACATAAATGAATGGGCCATTGAAGTGGCTGTGAATACAAACAAGTGGGCCTATTGAGCACAATGAGCCTGTTGAATCACTAATAATATCATTGTGTTGGCGGTGAAATAGTGGCAGTGGGGAAACATCGCCGAAGGAGCGGTGTCTGAGGAATAGCTGTGTTGGTGAATGACTAGTATTGGTGAATCAGCATACCTGTGAATCAGCATATGGGCAAATCAGCTGTACTGGTGAATCAGTGTAGACCCCAGTGTCGGTAAAATAGTGGACCAACAGTACCAGTTCTATAGCAGTATAGTGGCAGCACTGTTGCATTGCCACCTCTATTCCAAAGATGCCAATATTGTTGCTTTATTTGTAAAGATAATCCTTAGCATGTTTACTACACCTACAGCATTCCTATTACAATATCCTACTGCCCACTGTCCAACCTCCTCACTTGATGACTAGTGATCATGCACTTGTACCTGGTTCCTTTGGGTGTTTTCTCACCAACCTGTTGAGGTAATTGAGTTGAGTTGCAAGGGTTTTGATCTCCTTCTGCAACTCTTGCTTTATGTATGCTAGCTGCATGAACTTCATCCTGTAGGCATTGTAGGTGGTCTTCAGGTATTGATTGGCCTCATTCCAGAGCCTGGCCGGGTTGCAACCACTTTCCCTCATTGCCACTGCTTGCGCTGCGGCATCAATTCTTGTATCAACGTCTGGAAGATCATGTGAATGGGAGATATAAAATAGGGATGGAATGCGCTTACAGTTGTCTACCCCCCAAACAATTCTGCTCAGACAGTTGTGTCTGAGTTCACTTTCGAAGTACAAAGTACCTCGAAGCGAAGGGACAGAGGATAAAAGTCTCAGGTAGGAAGGCTTACCTGGTTGTGATGAACGATGAGTTCAGAGCCTAAGAGTTTTCTCAGAGTAAGACTTGATGAGAGAGAAATCGA
>JBBPQT010000574.1:0-13575 GCA_038092715.1 Boletus smithii | reverse complement strand
GTCGCGTGGAGAGCAACGAAATAATGTGCCTACCAGTCGAACAGTTGTTTTCACGGGCGAGTTCCCTTGTCGCCAAGTTTAAGACGGGCGGTCAGATTGATGAGGCGATCGTCCCTGATCGTGAAGCACTGGACCTTTGCCCTCCTAGCTACATCAAGCGATCTGCCTCTCTGACTCGGCTTGCAAACCATTTCTGGCATCGTTACAAGCAGCTTGGCGCAATGATGGATCTTCATGCGGCCATTGTTCTCGACCGAGACGCACCGGCGCTTTGCCCACGGGGGCACCCAGATCGGTCGGTGTCTTCGCGGCCCTTCTCTCCGTTTGGTACAAGCAGCTCGGGGCAATGGATGACCTTAACGCGTCCCCTGTCCGAGACGCACTGGCGCTTTGCCCACGGGGGCACTCGGATCGGTCGACGTCTTTGAACAACCTTGCAAGTCATCTCTCCACTCGGTACAACCAGCTTTGGGGAGGGAGGACCTTGTCCTCGACCGAGATGCACTGGCGCTTCGCCTGTGGGGGCACTCAGATCGGTCGACGTCTTTGAACAACCTCGCAGTTGATCTTGGGACAACCAGCTCGGTGCAATGGAGGACCTTAACCAGGCTATTATGCCTGACCAAGAAGCACTTAGGCTTCGCCCACCTGTGCACCCTGATCGATCGATCACGGTCATTGGAAAAAATTTCACGGCACCTTTCTGTTCGCGCAGATAGGTGACATAGAAGAGCAGAGGAACTATTTTTTTTCGTCTATGCAGAACAAGTATCATGCATCATGGACGTCTCCGTCTCATCTGTCTACTGCTAAAGTATGGATTTTCACCACCCAACGACGCTTCTTGTATATGAAACAATCCTTCGATTATATGTTCAATACACTTCCGTCTTTACTGCAGCATCATGTCGTCCTCAAGAGTCTTACATCCTCGCTCGCTCGCAGTGGACGCCTCTTCCGCTTCTCTTCGCAACCGCTCTCCTACCAAGGCAGTCAGATCGCTTGAACGAGGCCGGGGGCCAGCTCACTCGCCTCTGTCCTCCTGGACAACGTTTATTGCATCCGGCTCGGCCAGGAAACACGTTGGTAGACGAGTGTATGCGTTTGACCTCACTCATTCGCGACGCCCTCGATTTACACAGCGGTCATCTCAACGTTGAACGGAAAGAGTCGTGACGGATATCCGCGAGTTGCCTGGCCTTTCACGTTTCCTTCTGCCCTCTTCTCAGATCTCCGACAAGCAGCGGCCCCATGATGATGATGAATGCAAGCAAGAATAGCCGCAATGCCCTCGTTGTCTTAATCAACCAGGACCCCGTTCACATTCCATTGTCGGTCACTAAAGAACGAGTTCGAGCACTGCCGTCGATGCTCCGTACCTTGTCTGTGTGCGCAACGTTGATCGGACGAGGGATCTTGCTATCTTGCGGGAACTCTGGGACGATGTCATTTCCCACATCGTCGACTTCCTTCGGACAGCATACCCTCATCAATCCCGCATCTGGTAGTGCCCCGCTGCCAGTCCATATAGGAAGAGTCAACATAATCTTGCTTGTCTCTACCTTTCGTCTTACACCCCCACCCACAGTGCCCTCATTCGTGCTAGACGGCATGAAACGATCCATCGAATTCTGCAACTGCAGGGAAGCACCTCGTTGCCATCAGTCAGCACTGACCTGGCCAACATCGGTCAGCGCGTTGATGATCTCGCCACATTTACGCGCATCAAGGGACAGGAATCTTGCATTTCTAGGCTCTCTGAAGAGTTCAGCAAGAATGGCTGGGTGCACCTTGCGTGTCATGGTCTCTCGAACAGGAAACAGCCATTTGAGTCCGTGTTCGCTCTCCACGACGGCAAACCTGAATTTGCCTACCTCTCCGCTTACTATACGACTGTCGGAGACGGAGAGAGTCCGGACGAGGTGGTTCGTCTCGCGTCGGCGATGCAATTCGCTAGATTTCGTTTTGTTATCGGGACGATGTGGGTGGTGGTCGATGGTCATACCAACGAGAGATCACGAATATGGTGGATGAGTCATGTCGTCTTAAGCACACCCGTGCAACGTTCGCACTACAGAAGTCGGTGAATGTACCACTTGACCAACGCATCTTATATATACGTCTCGGCGCCTAGCACTTCCTATATATTGCTTTGTAATCCTTGTACTCATTGTGAAACTGCTATCTCATGATCATACACTTTCTTTTGTTTCACGGATTCCATGACGGTGATAGAGAAAAAATCAGATTGCCACGTCTGTAAACAGAGACGCCTCACTTTGCTCGACATCCGTTCCGGATCGGGAAGCCCGGAGCGCTTCCGCCACAGGTTCTCTCGTGCTTCTCTCTTCTTCTCCATATTGTTCTTGTAATTACATTACACTAACAGCTTTTCCTTCTCCTGCTCCACTAGCTAAGCGCCGTCCATAGGCTCTCAGTGAAACGGTTAGCTGGTAGCCGATGGTTGGTAGTCAACGGTCAGGACCACTGAGTCACTACCCAATCCGCTAACTTGAACTCCGAGTTGCCGTCGGTACCGACCGAGCGCCTACTAGTCAACACGTCGATGATCTTGCTTCTTGCTTCACGGTATCCGCCATATCCCAAGGTCACGAAGAACTAAAGAAGAACCGATGGGATCACTTCAAGTTCCGCAATCTCCAAAACCCAAAAGAGCCGTGATATCGGTATCTGTCTCGACGCTCCGCGGGCCTTTGGATGGTATATTCCATATTTGACGGCTGACTATATGATGCTCCTTTGATGGCTAGATGCCCCCCCCCTTTCGTGGAGCGAGCGCATCGGGTCACAGCGCGCAGACTCGGCGGGAATATAGAAGTGACGGTGGAAGTATAATTTCCCGTCCGTGAGTTGGCAGCACCCGCATTGGCTAGCATGGCATCACCCAGGTGTTAGTTTCCTTCCACTTTAGAAGAGGCGCAAGGTCTTCTCGCGCGCCGCACTATCTTCTCAATTGTTCCTGGTCACTAGACTATATCCCATCATCCTTCGAATATCGATCTATCAGTGGCGATGTCACGGAAATGAATATTCGCGCAATAATGATGGCCAAGTCAAAGGCACTTGAGCGATTATGTGAGGGGTTCACATTACGGCCTTGCGGGGGGCTCTTATCGTGCAATGGCCATGCATAAAAGACGATAGACAATGTGAGCATATTTCGTTTTGGTCAACATGTCCCTGCCTCAGTCAACTACAGTGCTCATCGTTGGTGCGGGACCTGCAGGTGTAGCGACCGCATTGTCTCTTCTGCACTATGGCATTCGCGACATTGTCCTTGTCGATTCCGTCCTCCAAAGTGAACGTTCGTCGCGCGCTCATGTGATTCATGCAGCGACGATAGAGGTACGTGCGAACCAGATCTGCAATACGTTTGACGCGGTGTTGACGCTCGGCATCCGCTAACGAAGACGCTCAATAAAGTGGGTGCGGCGCACGGTCTCCTTGCACGCGGTCTCAAAGTCGCACCTGGCAACTCGTCCATGCCAGATTCTCTCTCCTAGAAGGACTCACGAATCACCCATATTCGCTCTTGTTGTCACAAAGCATCACAGAGCAAATCTTGACGGAGCAGCTTTGCAGTTTGGGCATTGACGTTTACCGCCCTTACAAGGTCATCGGGTTGCGGCAGAATGCGAAGGACCAAAGGGTGACGGACGTCCTGTTCGAAGACGGGCAGGTGATCAGTGCAAAGTATGTGATCGGGGCAGATGGCGCCCGCTCGATTGTGAGAACGAGAATGCCCAATCGAATTACTGGCCGCTGATAAAATGACTAACCTAGGTCCGCACTGCGGCAGGCATCGACTTCACAGATCCAGAAGGGCTCGGCCAGGTGAACCCATCCGTGGGTCTCTATACAGAATCGTTTGCGGAATCCCTACCAAGTCCGGTACCCCGCCCCCGTCCCCATCCAAAGAATATATCCAAAGTGCATTGAATGCACATGGTCCGACATTTTTGTCATCCGACCCCAAAGTCAACGTCAATCCCGTCGAAGTCGATCAAGTCGTATGGTCCGCACGCTTCCGGACACATTCTGCCATCGCTGATCGTATGTTTACTCGCCTTGGTAGCGAGGAAGGGGGGGCTATCCTACTCGTTGGGGATGCTGCGCATGTCCACTCACCCGCAGGTGGCCAGGGTATGTATATGAACCTTAGTCTTCGAGATGCGGTTTTCCTAGGGGAAGCGTTGAGCAAGCATATCCACATGTCAGCTTCGTCATCTGATGATCAAGCGGACACCGATTCCATACTGCGCGAATTTGCGAAAACTCGACGGGATCGCGCGCTTGGGACCATCAAGTTTACAAAGAATTATTTACAATTCGTGTCAATGCCCTATTCGTCGTGTTGGTGGATGCCGATCAGTTTCGGGTTGATCCGTGACCTGTTCGTTCACTACTTTGGAAGGTTTACCTTCTGGCAGTCAAAGGTCGCTTTGGGATTGAGTGGCTTGGGGAGAGTTTAGAGGGCGTGGTCAATAGCTCTGAGATTCATCCTGGGGAAGGGCAACGCCCTGCCAAGTTCGCATTTCGCCCATGCTTGCCTCTTGGGGTCCCAAACCAACACTGCCATTTTGTGGGCTCAGGATCCAAGAACTCCGAGAAGTGTGTATGAAGACTTGGGTACCGGTACAGTATGTGAAGGTCATTGTATTCTATGTAAAACATTTCTCAAAATCTGATATATGCTTAATAAAGACTCCTGCAAAGTCACTCCTCCACTTCAAATCATCAACCTTTTTCACTACCTCATACCCCAGGCCAAAGAATGGCTCGACAGTACACATGAATGCTGTACGACAACAGCAACACATGAGACGGCAGACAGTCGTTTTGCAAAAGCTGCAGGAAAGTGGCCGTAGGTGCAACATCCACAAACTTGGAAAGGTGGACAGACCGCGCACACTGCAGCTCGTCTTAATGCCACCCAGAAAGGAGAAGAGAATAACCCTCCACCTTCTCAACCCCTTGTCCCTGCTGAACCCAGCTCTGTCGAGAAGCTAAGAAAACTGCTTGCAGATCAAAGGGAGCGAGCAACCACCTGCGAAAGCAAGTATGCTGGCGGTAGTGATGCAAGAACAATGTACCGAGTCCCTGAGGATGGAGCTCATAACGAGGATCGAACAGGTGATGCGGGAATCGGGGATGCATAGTCAATGATGGCAATTAAAGGCCTATTTTGTCCGCGATGTGCCAGCTGAGAACCTTGTGAGTCCCATCTTCCTTTTTCTTTTAATGTCCAGCAGCTAATAGGCGCATGGGGTAGACGACACAATTGAATGAAATCAACACGAGGAGCGAGTGGAAAAGTCGCAACAAACTACCAATAATTACAGCGGAATGAGAGCTCATGCAAGCAGCCGTTCGGCAAGTGGATTTGATGCTCGCCCTGCGAAGAGTTTTCAACCTCCGTTGCAGCAGTAGGTACTAAACGTCCTACGAACTCCTTAGCAGCTGTTCACCTCTCGACTGCGGTGAGATTATGTTCTCGTTCATTTACCTCCGTGCTGGTCTCTAAATCTCGTCCTACACCCCCACCCACAATGCCCTCATTCGTGCTAGACAGCATGAAACGGTTTATTGAATTCTGTAACTGTAGGGAACTTCGTTGCCATCAGTCGGCATTGAATTGACCAACATCGATCATCGCGTTGGTGGTCTCGCCACATTCACGTGCGTCGAGAGACAGGAATCTTGCATTTCTAGGCTCTCTGAAGAGTTCAGCAAGAACGGCCGGGTGCACCTTGCGTGTCGTGGTCTCTCGAACAGGAAACGGCCATTCGGAATGAATGCATGCTCAAGACAAACCTGCGTGAACGCCTCAGCCGGAAATGGCACCTTGCGTCCACCGCAGCTTGAGAACGCAGACCCATTCCCATTGGCATCGCAATTTCATTTCCGCCCGCTCCCGAGTCTTTCAACCTCCCATCTACGACCACCGGGACCTTTGTTTCATTTGCGAAAACTTCCCACAGCTGACCAACCGGACAGCAACGAAATTGAGGATCCCAACTCCTTCGAGTCAATTGCTCGAAACTTACAGGAGCAATAGCAGCTTGACGATGCGGGTGGAAACCATGATTAATCGATTTCACGCCGCCGTTCGAAAACAAAACGCCTCGAAGACTCGTTGTTTGAGTTTTCAAATACAACATGAATTGACATAATTTCCAAGACATCAATATGACGAGGAGCTATAGTTGTATGAATTGGTCGAAATGGATGCTGAGGGAGAGGCAGATGGATGTTCTCAACGACTGTGTTTTGAGGTTACGCTCGCTTCGCACTTATCAACGCAATAATCCATGTATTTGTCTATACAATTTTGAAAGATCGAATAGCCATCATATACGTTACCAACCATTGCCACATCGTGGGAACGCCATCATGTCGTGTTCATCACAGGCTGCGGGAAAAGAAGGGAGCCTATCACGAACCTCCGGTATTATAGTAATATCCCTGAACACGGGTGAGCATGCTATGACTTACCACTGTTCGCAAACAAACATACGGTCTACTGACTTGAACTCCGGCTTCCAAGTTCTGAATACTGCATGATCCATATGTTGTTGGCCACACCCGCGTTGGCTCGCATGGCATGGCCCAGCCGTTAGTTTCCTTCCACTTTAGAAGAGGTGCAAGACCGGGAAGTCTTCTCGCGCCCCGGACTATCCTCTCAGTTGTTCCTGGTCACCAGACTATCTCCCATCATCCTTCGAATATCGATTCATCAGTGGTGATTGAGTCACGGAATTCATAAGTGTTCACGCAGTAATGATGGCCAAGTCATAGGCTCTTGACCGATTATGACATTGAGCTGTTCACATTACGTCCTTGCAGGGCCTCTTATCGTGGGCATGCATATAAGACGATAAACAATGTGAGCATACGGTATTTTGGTCAACATGTCCCTGCCTCAGTCAACTACAGTGCTCATCGTTGGTGCGGGACCTGCAGGTGTAGCGACCGCCTTGTCTCTTCTGCACTATAGCATTCGCGACATCGTTCTTGTCGACTCTGTCCTCCAAGGTGAAAATTCGTTGCGCGCACAGGTGGTTCATGCAGCGACGATAGAGGTACGTGCGAACCAGATCTGCAATATATTTGACGCAGTGCTGACGCTCGGCATCCGCCAACGAAGACGCTCGATAAAGTAGGTGCGGCGGACGGTCTTCTTGCACGGAGTCTCAAAGTCGAGGACGTGCGTCTCCACACACGCACCTCGCAACTCGTCCATGCCAGATTCTCTCTGCTAAAAGGACTCACGAATCACCCATATTCGCTCTTGTTGCCACAAAGCGTCACAGAGCAAATCTTAACGGAACAGCTTTGCGGTTTGGGCATTAACGTTTACCGCCCCTACAAGGTCATCGGGTTGTGGCAGAATGCAAAGGACCAAAGGGTGACGGACGTCCTGTTCGAAGATGGGCAGGTGATCAGTGCAAAGTATGTGATTGGGGCAGATGGCGCCCGCTCGACTGTGAGAACGAAAATGCCCACTCTAATCCAATTACTTGTCGCTCATAAAATGGCTAATATAGGTCCGCACTGCGGCGGGCATCGGCTTCACAGATCCAGAAGGGGATACAAAGGAACACCGATTGACACAAATGATACTCGCCGATGTCACGTTCACCCGCGAACCGGACATGAAAGGGCTGTCCAATGGTGTGATGTCACCGTACAGCTGGTGTGTCATGTTCAACTGGACAGAAAAATTCAACGAGGATCTCGCTCGGCCAGGTGAACCCATCCGTGGGTCTCTATACAGAATCGTTTGCGGAATCCCCACCAAGTCCGGTACCCCGCCCCCGCCCCCGTCCCCATCCAAAGAATATATCCAAAGTGCATTGAATGCACATGGTCCGACATTTTTGTCGTCTGACCCCAAAGATAACGTCAATCCCATCGAAATCGATCAAGTCGTATGGTCCGCACGCTTCCGGACACATTCTGCCATCGCTGATCGTATGTTCACTCGCCTTGGTAGCGAGGAAGGAGGAGTTATCCTACTCGTTGGGGATGCTGCGCATATCCACTCACCCGCGGGTGGACAGGGTATGAACCTTAGTCTTCGAGATGCGGTTTTCCTGGGAGAGGCGTTGAGCAAGCATATCTATACATCAGCTTCGTCATCTGATGATCAAGCGGACATCGATTTCATACTGCACGAATTTGCCAAAACTCGACGAGATCGCGCGCTTGGGACCATCAAGTATACAAAGAAGTTTTTACAATTCGTGTCAATGAATTATTCATCGTGTTGGTGGATGCCGATCAGTCTTGGGTTGATCCGTGACCTGTTCATTCAATACTTTGGAAGGTTTACCTTCTGGCAGTCAAAGATCGCTTGGGGACTGAGTGGCTTGGGGAGAGCTTAGATCTGGGCGTGGCCAATAGCATGTAGCACTAGTCAAGCTTTCCATGACGAGGATAGATATCTACGCGGGCTGAGAGCCATCCTGGGGAAGGCTGAGTCAAACTGCTTACAGATGAAAGGGAGCAACTTGAACCACCTGCGAAAGCAGGTACCGGAGTGAACGCAAGCGGGCCGCACACAGGGACCAGACCATCTCGCTCCTGAAGGAGCAATGCAAAGTGCTTACTGCCAAGCACAACAACAAAACCGTTAGGCTCGAGGCCATCCAGAAGCGTCAAAGCACTCACCAAGCGAAACCATGCTTTGGAAAAAATTCAAGCTAAGCATGACACTTAGGTGCTCGCGCGCAGGAACGAGGTGCTACCAGTGTATGTTAGTCGAAAGGAGCGAAAAGAGGCGTCCCGCGCAACACTAGTTAGTAACATCAAGATCTGCGTCACACCTGAGGACATACCGAAGCTGCGTGTCGCCGGCATTAACCTCCAGATCAGATGGCACCGGCAGTTCGACACTCTGTCTACTTCGATAGTCTAAGAGGGTGTCGAGAGTAAGTATCTTCAATCGAGAATATTTACATATACTACTGTAGGAGGGGTTGAACGACGAACAGAGCGTGACAACGAATAGGAACTCACGGTCCCTACCGCGGTTCCACCTTGCGCGAGAAGGCTCAAGCGAGGAATAACTGCCTCTACGCGCTCGATTCCGTTGTCGATTTGTTGAACGTTGCATACATGCTGTGTTTGCCAGAATTCATCGTCACCGTACTACGTTGCTTAGTAATTCTCATGCTTTAATCTTTCCCTTCCCCAGGTGTTCTCCTCGTGGCACATTGTTGTCCCCGCCATGACTGATTGGGTGACCTCCAACGCAAACCTTGGAGACGCAGAAGACTACCTGTATAACCCTCAAAGGTTCCTCCACTTCGAAACGGACACCATCATTCCCTTCGCGAGCGGTTCAGACTGTCATCTCCACTCTTCGAACTCGTGCCCTCCAGGACTATGCGCGAGACGTACTGATTGAGCATGGGTGTGTGTTGGTGGTAGTGATGCAAGGACAATATTTGTGCCGAGTCCCCGAGGATGGAGCTCATAACGAGGATCGAACAGGTGACGCGGGAGTCGGGGATGCATAGTCAATAATGGCAATTAAAGGCCTATTTTGTCCGCGATGTGCCAGCTGAGAATCTTGTGAGTCCCATCTTCCTTTTTCTTTTAATGTCCAGCAGCTGATAGGCGCATGGGGTAGACGACACAATTGAATGAGATCAACATGAGGAGAGAGCGGAGAAGTCGCAACAAACTACCAATACATGGAAGCAGCCGTTCGGCAAGTGGATTCGATGTTCGTGCTGCGAATAGGTCTCAACTTCCGTTGCAGCTGTAGGTACTGAATGTACATCCTACGATCTCCAGACTTCCCTAGCTGTTCCCCTCTCGACTGAGGTGAGATTATGATCTCGTTCATTTACCACCGTGCACTCACGCTGCTATGTAGTTAGGTAGGACAATTGTACCTTCGTTCGCTCAGATCCTGCCCAGCCTTGTTGAATCAAGTCCACCTGACGCGTAAGAGTATCTCATTGTCACGAAACAGGGGTGCTTAATTGTCTAGTTGTCTTTTGAGTGGTCAGTGCATCCCAAGACAAAAATAACTACACGAGGTTTTTGACAATCGTTGCAGGGTCCAACTCACGTGTCGTGCCTACAACTCTAAGCGCACATCCAGAGGATCCCAAATCAACACAGCGAGGAAATATCTGATCTCAAGCGCAAGGTCTCCAAAGAGTGAAAGAGTAATTCGTTGCCGGGTGCAGGCAGCCCATTGGCAGGTGGACTCGATGTTCGGCGAAAACGTTCACGTTTTCTTTTTCCCTCGCTCTTCTCGGACTCCGACAAGCAGTGGACCCATGATGATGATGAATGCGAGCAAGAATAGCTGCGATGCACTTGTTGTCTTAATCAATCAGGACCCCGTTCACATTCCGTTGTTGGTAACTAAAGAACGAGTTGGAGCACCGCCGTCGGTGCTCCGTACCTTGTCTGTGCGCGCAAAGTCAACAGGACGAGAGATCTTGCTATCTTCTTGTGGGAACTCTCGGACGATGTTGCTTCCCACATCGTCGACTTCCTTCGGACAGCATATCCTTATCAATTCCGCATCTGGTGGTGCCCCATTGCCAGTCCATATAGGAAGGGTCAACAGAATCTCGCTGGTCTCTACATCTCGTCCTACACCCTCACCCACAGTGCCTTCATTCGTGTTAGACGGTATGAAACGATCCATCGAATTCTGCAACTGTAGGGAAGCACTTCGTTGCCATCGGACAAGCGAAAGCCATCGGCGAAAGTGAACTCCTTCCGTCGGCACTAAACTGGCCAACATCGGTCAGCGCGTTGATGGGATGGTCTCGCCCCATTCACGCGCATTGAGAGAGGAATCTTGCATTTCTAGGCTCTCTGAAGAGTTCAGCAAGAACGACCGGATGCACCTTGCGTGTCATGGTCTCTCGAACAGGAAACTTCCATTCAAGGATGGTATATTCCATATTTGACGGCTTGCCATATGCTCCTTTGATGGCCGGACCTCCGGTATCATTATATCCCTGAACACGGGTGAGAATGCTATGACTTACCACTGTTCGCAAACGTACGGTCTACTGACTGGAACGCCGGCTTGCAAGTTTTGAATCCTTTACGATCCCCACGTTGTTGGCAGCAGCCGCATGGGCTCGCATGGTATCGCCTTAGTTTCCTTCCACTTTAGAAGAGGTGCAAGATTGAACCCTTGTAACGCACGGCTCTGCGTTATCCTCTTCATCCGAGTCGATCTCAATGACTTCGCCCCTCGCCACAGCCATCTCGTGGTCCTCACCTTTCTCACCACTCGAGAAATTCTCCATTTCACGCATCTCGATTTCTCCGGGAGCATCCAGTACTCACGAGCCTCCATTTGCGTTCTCGAAGCTTGTGAGATAAGATTGATTGATTGAAGATTAGGGCGCCTTCATGACGTGTCCGGAAGTGTTTCACAATGTTGGCTTGGGAAACAACTGGGTGCGCATTGACGTAAGCATAGACCAACAGCCAGTCATCGAGAATAAGATTCTGGCGTGACGTTTGCTGTGGCGGGTGTGCAGCGCTTGCAGTGCATCTTGGGTATGCTTCCGCCGTTTCACTGGTGGGCGATTGGTGGGTTTATCTTTGGGCTTCAAGTTCCGTTTCGCATGTTGATGTTGGGAAAGTGTCGTCGACGTGAGAATTGCATGTTCACAGGTGTTGATTTGCCCAGCCTCGCCGCTTTGGTAGCTCCATCACGATGCATAAGTATCTATGACCGAGAAAACAAACACGCTGTGCGCGTTTGTCGTGTTTGTGGGATAAATCACTTTGTGAATCGGTAGCCACACGCACTCATGAAAAGTGACAAAGAATGAGGACGACAAAGAGCACGCGTACTATTTACTGGTCAAAGAGTCCGAGCTGGAGTATGATCCTGAAGGTGAGCGGGAGACGGCGGCGCGCCAGATCAAGTGATGGACCAGTATGGTGCGTGGTAGCATCCAACCGTTGGAACTTTCTGAATCGAAATGGAAGATACTGCATTGAAACCGGGGGGAGAAGGGAGCCAATGACAGATTGGCTGTATGAAAACGAGAGGGATAGAGTCACGTGATGTTATTTTTGTTCTCACTCAGAGTTGTACTGGTTGTGTCACGTCTGGACACTAGCACTTGTGTGGGCACTGAAAAACAGTGTCACTGTGAACTTTGTACTATAATCCGTGCCATCGCCCTGTCACTGAAAAGATGTGACCACGACTCATCAGTGAGTTTACTTCCCACTGATGCTATGACTTACCACTGTTCGTAAACGTACGGTCTACTGATTTGAACGCCGGGTTCCGGTGAGCATGCTATGACTTGCCACTGTTCGCAAACGTACGGTCTACTGACTTGAACTCCGGCTTCCAAGTTCTGAATACTTCATGATCCATACGTTGTTGACCGCACCTGCGTTGGCTCGCATGGCATCGCCTAGCCATTAGTTTCCTTCCACTGTAGAAGAGGCGCTTGACTGTCGCTCGCCGGACTGGTATCTTCGCAATTGATCTCCCATCATCCTTCAAATATCGACCTCCTATCAGTAGCCAAGTCACGGAAATAATTATTCACACAATAGCGATGACGCATGAGAGGGGCATACATATAAGACGATGGATCCGACAATGTGAGCATACGGTATTTTGGTCAGCATGTCCCTGCCTCAGTCAACTACAGTGCTCATCGTTGGTGCGGGACCTGCTGGTGTAGTGACCGCATTGTCTCTTCTGCACTATGGCGTTCGCGACATCGTTCTTGTCGACTCCGTCCTTCAAGGTGAAAAGTCGTCGCGCGCACTGGCGATTCATGCAGCGACGGTAGAGGTACGTGCGAACCAGATCTGCAATACGTTTGACGCAGTGCTGACACTCGGCATCCGCTAACGAAGACGCTCGATAAAGTCGGTGCGGCGCACGGTCTCCTTGCACGCGGTATCAAAATCGAGGACGTGCACCTCTACACACGCACCTGGCAACTCATCCATGCCCGTTTCTCTCTCCTGAAAGGACTCACGAATCACCCGTATTCGCTCATGTTGCCACAAAGCATCACAGAACAAATCTTGACGGAGCAGCTTTGCAGTTGGGGCATTGACGTTTACCGCCCTTACAAGGTCATCGGGTTGCGGCAGAATGCAAAGGACCAAAGGGTGACGGACGTCCTGTTCGAAGATGGACAGGTGATCAGTGCAAAGTATGTGATTGGGGCAGATGGCGCCCGCTCGGCTGTGAGAACGAAAATGCCCACTCTCATCCAATTACTTGTCGCTCATAAAATGTCTAACCTAGGTCCGCACTGCGGCAGGCATCGGCTTCACAGATCCAGAAGGGGATACAAAGGAACACCGATTGACACAAATGATACTCGCCGATGTCACGTTCACCCGCGCACCGGACATGAAAGGGCTGTTCAACGGTGTGATGTCACCGTACAGCTGGTGTGTCATGTTCAACTGGACGGAAAAATTCAACGAGGATCTCGCTCGGCCAGGTGAACCCATCCGTGGGTCTCTATACAGAATCGTTTGCGGAATCCCCACCAAGTCCGGTACCCCGCCCCAATC
>JBBPQT010000573.1:0-13581 GCA_038092715.1 Boletus smithii | reverse complement strand
AGGCCGTATTCGACTTTGGTCTGCCTACGGGCCACGCCTTCCCTTCAGTATGTTGTTAACTCATTTGACTGGCCTTTCCCAGTGTAACTTAGAATAGGACAATTCGCTCTGATCGATCCCATTTGACCCCCACCAATGTTGACTGTCGCTGAGCAGCCTGAAACAATGCCCTATGGCGAGTCGGAGCACAGTACGCACTTGTTAGACGGGACGATGGAAGATATTCGTCCCCTGGCACCTACGAGTGCATCTGGTCTATTCATGCTATCTGTCACTCGCATTATCCACACAATCCCCAGCTAACCTCATGGATTCATATTCATCTGCATCCATTGACATGCCGGTTCTTGCTTGGACAGAGAAGCTCCATCCACGATATCTGTCACTGCAATATCAAGCGCTGGAAGGACATACCACCATCCCGGCACCGACTCTTCGGCTGGCCTCCCACCAACTCGCATCACTGCACATCCACAAACGCACCGACTTCTCATAACAAATTATCCATTCACCATGTCGAATGTATGTCTGAACTTGTCCACGTGGCGTAGCTACTCGAACTGACCAACATATCATAGGACAACGTCAATGATGGCAACAACGCCGTCGATCTCTCAGATTACGTTGCAGCCATGAAGAAGACCAGCTTCACTCAGAACTGGGACGTTGCCGTCACGTTCGATCACAAGAAGATCAACGACCTCCTCGCTGAGCGCTTCCGAAATGTCAATCACGGACTTCTTACAGACGTCAAGTTGTCCATAGAAATGAAAGATCGCCTCGGAGAGACGTATACGCAGTGGTATCAGTTCATGCTCGGTTCACCCTCCATCCAGTTCGAGTCGACGCCCAATGCCCCATCCTGCTCACTCAAGATGGGCATCACCACGGGGAGAGTTTGGACCGTCTTTGGAAACGGAAAGACCGAGAAAGAAGAGGCGCTGGAACCGGATATCTATACGATTTCCATCGACAACATCAGCTTGGGCGCTGTTACAGGAAACGCACGGGAATGGGGCGATGCCAACACTCTCAAGGCATCAGGTGGAAATGATCTGGTCGTTTTCCCCGCTGAAGATGGTTACTCCTCGCATATTATCATCGACTTGGCTGAAAGCTCGCAGCTCATCGTCAACGTCGACTGTGCCCTCGATGTTACAGTTCCTTATGCGTTGAAGCAGGACCAGCTGTTCACTTCCCTGCGGGACTTTTTCGTGAGGGAGATCAATCCCATCCATCACACCCTCGCCGTCGTGAACAATGCCAGACCATCCGATGGGACCACCGATCTCGTACCCAACTCATTCCGCTTCACTTCTATACGTACCTCGGACATGGAATCGTACCTCACTATATTTATCCAAACTCAATTTTCGAATGGGAGGAACAACGATCAGTCTTTGCAATCGCTTTGGATTGCCGAGTGGACAAAGGCGGGGGTACCGCCGGTCCCCAAGGACAGCTCAGCGTCGATCATCATAAACGATTCATTCTTTGTCACGTCTTTCATCAGTCCTACTTTGGCACGTTATAATGCGACCAGTACAGTGGAGAAGACGTCTGAGGAAGAGGGTGGGATTCGACTGAAAGGGACTTGGCCGAATGTGACACGACCCGACGCGCCCTGGGAGACCCACGTTCGTCTGATAGCGCTCGAGGAAACCAAGCGTTTCCGAGTCCATTCGGTGCTGTACGATCCCAATGTCGGGGGATCTCCATTACAGATTACGCTTGCGCAATCCGTGTGTCATTTTCTTGTACCTGGGTTTGTTGTTGACAACATTGTTTGTGTAGAATGGAACAGACAAACCTGCCACCATGTCTGTTGAATGGTCGTACAGTTTCGACAACCCTTGGAATGGGACCATATCCCGGACCGAGCGGGACCCTCCAGTGGTCGGGGTGCCAGTGAGGAACGTCCTGGAGTTGAACGGCATGTTCACATCCACGTATAGTGCGATGTTGAAGAGAGAGTTGATCGCCCTCGACGACGAGTCGTTCCAAGTCGAAGTCAAGAAATCTGACTGGACGGTAGACACATCAAAGGCAAAGAGTACAGATATCCGGGATATCCTCCTTCCCGTGCCAGGTGAACTCGTCGACCAGAAGAAGCTCCAGGAATTCGCCAAGGATGCTGCGATCGATACGGTCGATTTTGGTTTCAACTTTGCGAAGCTCAAGATGTTTGCACGAACGAATGTTTTACGTGGGTGTCCTCATTCCGTTTGCTACGCTCCAAGTCTTACCGCTTTTGCTAACGTGAGCACAGTAATGGGGAAGGTGACCGAAGTCAATGTTCAGTCTTTGCGGGTTCCGAGGGATGTTGTGGTTGTGGGTGACGTGGTCACAGTCTAATGTCCTTTTAGTTGGAAGACAAAACCCTGTTTTGGACGCTTCTGGTGGTAACACTCTTTGCTCCCTGGGACCGAGCACGACAGTACTGTAGTATCGTGTGTATAGGCAAGGATGTGATGGCGATACGACCGTGGTAGATTCTTTCTACTCCTGGCAACACGCCGTTCCTGCCGACGGGTTTGGCCGTAAAACAGTTTCTCCGACTCAAAAAATGGCGCTTGAGATTCAATGTCCGAATATATCTGTTCGGCGCTCCTTCTGTCAATGGGAGGCCGCCCAACTCAATTGCCTTTTTAGGGTGACTCAGCCAATCCAGGAATACTCGTATCAAGTCACACCCAGTGCCAAGTTGTTGGACACGCCAGCAAAAGTCGATGGTTTCCTAGGATTTTTTATTCGAGTCACTGAACTGAACTGACGTCTAATAGTACTAGTAAACTTGCAGTATCACTTGTGATACAGCCCTGGACAGGTGGAGCGCGCGGGTTATCGGTGCACCGGCTGCCATCTACATATAGCCTGAGTTACACAGCACAATACCGTTTCGTTCCGATATTCATAACCCTCTTCCTGCGCCAACTGATACTGATACTTCACCATGGGAGGCCGTTGGGATGCTTGGGACGACATGCCCCCGCTGGTGGACGCGAACATGGGCTCTCAGGCTCCACGACGTGCCGGTCACCAGACTAGTATTCCGCCCCCTCCAGGTGCGACTGTGATGCCCAGTGGACCAGCGCCTCCGTCTCGCACAGCACCCTCGAGTGCGCCGCAGTACCCTTGGGGCACACCATTCCCCCAGTATGTTTCATCCAGTGTGCACACCCATTCGCTGCTCACCTCATACAATTATAGCAGCCACACCTTCCCTAGCCCACAAGATGCATGGGGCCGGTACTATGACGCCCCACCTTATCAACAGAAATCGGCTCCGAGTCCATACATCCCCCGTCAGCCCTTGCACCAAGAGATGATGCCATCGCACGATCCGTTTGCCCATTTTCACAGAACGCAAAGCATGCCCAACCCACAACCAACTCCCCACAAAAGATCACATTCTGTTCACAAGCACTTTCAATGGCCGGCGCAGGGCGATCTCTCACCCCTGGATCTCCCAGCCGGCATGCCAGATATCCATTTATACGCTCCGCGCGCTCCCGACATGCATACGCCCTCATCATCCCTTTCGCGCTCAGTCTCTGAGAACCCTCGTATCCCGCCTGGCATGTATCACGAGCGTCCCCAGCAGTGGAGACACGATTTCAAATTCAAATCCGGCTTTGCATCCATGTTCCGCAGTAGGTCCAACCCCCCACGGAGTTTAGACGGTCAGTTACCGTTCCTGTCGGGGCCAACGATCCTGTGTATGTTGATCAACATTTTGTAGGTTCCTTCAACAGCGCCAAGCTGGACCTCCATCCATTTCTCCGCTACAACAAGTCCCGTCCGATTACGATATATGATTTACGCCGCGAGCCTCTGACGCTCGTATTCCGAGAAATGGATCGTCCTCCGTTTGCAGACGACATGGATCATTCTGTCACACACCCGCCTACCCAGTACATGCGGATCTATCATTCGCGTCTGCCTTGGTATATCGACATCAGAGCAAATGGCGCTCCATACATCTCCCTGGCAGACTTTTTCCAGCAGCTGTTCGCCGCGCTGAACAAGCCAGTATCCAAGTACGACTTTTACAACAACGAATTGGATGACGAGGATAGAGATGCCCTCACCCGCACATACCTTGAACGTTGCCGCACCAAAGAGGAGAAAATGGAAGGTGTCAAACGAATCGATTACCTTCGAGGAAGGTTTGAATGGATGGGATTGGCCGCAGGTAAGAACGGGATGTGGCGCTTGAAAACGGGCTAGGTGGGCTTTCAATATGTAAACCCTTTTTTTCTTCACGCACGAGCTATTTTGTCCCACTATCTCGCTTTTTTGGTTTGTTTCCTCTAGACGTTACGAAGTCACGATCTGCAGTCTTCATGTACACGGGTATGAAACACAATTTTGTCCACGAACGCATTGCTCCTCGGATTCAAAACATGATGTGGTAATACGGTCTGAAGCACTATGGATTAGCGTCGTGGAGCCTTGCCAGGCGTACACCAGCCGGGCCACTTTCCATCCGCAGCAAACCCGCACAACCTCGGCACGTCCTCCAACCACAATCGAACGACCGGCACCCGCGTCCCCTCCGGAGGGGTGTTATGAGCGACGAACATCTTCGACCTCCGATCCAGCATAAACTCACTCGCCACGTCCCCGCCGATCCTCAGTTCTCGCAACCGAGGCATCTTGTCTACGACGACATCCAACGCCCTCTCCATACGTCCGATGACGAGATGGCCCCACTGCCGAAACGGCGGAAGGGCCACGTCTTGTACGGTCAAGTACACCACGTTCTGGGAAATAGCGAGCAGGAACGCGACGAGGCCAGCGTTGGTGACGCCCTCGATCCTATCCAACACCACCCGCTCAAGCGTCTTTCCAGACGACACAAAGAGGTGGACGAGGTCCCGATCACCGACATGTGAGCGACTGAGCAGGAGTTGGGTCAGCGTGCACGCGGACGGTCGGAACGCCAACCGCCACAGGCCGAGGATCCCCGGGTGGAGGTGGTGTACCTTGAGGGACGACAGTGTGGGCCATTTGGCCATGCAACGCGCGAGTTGGACGACGCTGAGCATGCGGGTCGTACCATCTCGGGCCCCCCGATGGTGCCTGATGAGCCCCCCGATCGGTCTCGGATCCTCGACCGGCCCGATCGATACCGTGTGCAGACCACCGAGTTCGTGGAGGACGCTAAAGAGCGCGTCTGCTTGAGACGGATCCAGATGTCCGAGGTGTAAACGCTGTAGGTTCTTGGTCGTGCCAAGAATCGTGATCAGAGCCGCCGTGAACCGAATCGGATTCGGGTTCTTCTTCTTGCGCAGGGGGGTGAGCTGGAACATGTCGGCGGCGTCGGCGTCCTCCCGCCAATCCTCCGACTTGCGGAGGTTGTCTGTGGTGAAGTGACGGAAGCCGTGACCGAGGAGATGTTTCTCGCGCAATGCCTTTGCGAGCGCGTACACGTCCAAGAGCGGTCTCGAACGGCTCCACTTGTCGTCGTCTGAAAAGATGAGACGAGCGTGGAGGACGTCCATGGCGCATGACCATGCACGGCAGACCTGTGCGAATGACAAGAGATCGTCGTGCCAAGTATGACGAAACTCGGCGTCCTTGAACGTTTTGATAAGGAGTTCCGTGGGAAGACAACCGTTGGTGATCCTCCGCGTGCGGGCGGAGACGAGTGGAAGAACGCGTACGATGCGTGTCGTGACGAGCTTGATCCGAGAGGCGGGGTGAGGTGGTGCGGAATACTGCTCGAGACAGCCCGACGGCGTGATTAGGGTGCAGAGCATGGTTGAGTGGGTGAAGGACAACGAGAGAGACAAGGTGTCGGACGTCAACGAGAGCTCGCGATCGAGCAAAACAGTGATGGAATCGCGGCGAAGGTCCGGGATACTAGCTGGGGACTGGAGGACAAGTCCAAAGGACGACTTGGAAGTCACTTGATCGACTGCGACTTCGAACGCGACCGTGAGCGTTGGGAAAGTGGACGTGTTGGTCGGAGGTGGATTTCGAACTTGGCCTCTGAACGAATGGATCACGGATCCCAGTTGTTGGATGTCCTGTGCGCAACAACATGAATATAATTTACAATCTTGTTCGTCAGCAACCGGACGCACCCAAACGGTCCCAGATCGAGCGTCTTTCGGTGACCCATTGTTATAGTATAAGAGGATACGTGCGGTGGAAAAAAAGTGCCTCGACTCGCCGTCGAACACCACAAGGAGCGTCGTCTGTCTGGGCTGCCAAACAGGAACATGGAACCTCTTGGGTCCATCCCAGTGGTACTCGTAAAATGAGTAGCTCGGAACCGCCGGAGCCTCAGAAAACGACAAGGACACCTTGCCCTTGTCCAGTGATGGTTTCATGTAAGAGCATCGTAATACACCGAGGATTTTTAAGGGCAGCCTAGTACTCGGATTCAGAAGTTTGGCATATAATCAGGTATTTTGTGACCCTGGACATAGAATGCATGAGAATCCCGGGATGAGCTTCGAGTGACAACATCTATGACATGATATCGCTTACACCTATTGAGTCGAAAATTTCTTGTCGACACGACCGTTCAAGTCAGACCAACGCCGGCGGGTCACCGACGGTCGATAAGAATGGTACAGGGCAAGTATCCACTAATTGATTCAGAGTTCTCAAATGTGGGCCTTCGGAGAGTCGTCAACTGATGACCTTAGACTTATTCGTCTATTTTGCAGATAAGTTGGTGCTTGAAATGCGATGCAGCACTTGTTTTCTTGGTTTCAAGTTCAGTGGCTGCTTCAAGTTACTAAAGACAAATTGCAAATTGCTCCCGTTCTACATTTCCGAGTCTTGCCACTGCCAGCAGTCGGATCCTTACAACATATATTGCGAGCCAATACTAATCTTGCCTGTGGACAAATTGACCCACAGTGACACCGCAAGTTGCCAAGGTTCTGTTGGCCAACGAGACTCAAGGAAGGATCTCTCGGATTATTACGTCGAAGTTTTGCCACTAGCACCATGCTGTTTGAGATCAGAAAACATATATGTTGATTGATCATACGAGCCTGCATGTAAGTTATATACAACGGAGACGTTCACTCGATTGATGATTTTCTCTGGCTAACGCACTTCTGAATCCTCGTGAGTTACTGGGGACCAACTTTGAGCTCAGCCACCAGAAGGCTCTACATCTGCGCGACTGGAGCCACCCCCATCTACCTTGACCAACTCAATATCTTCCCGACCCACCCTTGTCGTCTCCGCAGAACTCGGGGGCACCTGGTATTGTATCGCGCTAAGGTATTGCTTTGATGAGAGACCCGTCCCTCCTGAATGGGCACGATAGGCCTCCTTTCGTAGGCTAAACAGGATTCGTGATGCGAGAACACTATGCAATACGAATTGAGGCCTGGCATTCGAATTAATCATGCATGAACACCAAAGATGAAGTTTCGGGTCGGCTTACATGTTCAAGAGATTACTGTACTGGATCTGAAAAGAGTAGATGCGTAGCTGTTGTGAGGCATAGATTGAAGGTCTCATACCGGAAAGGCAACATATAATATGACATTTGCAACAGATATTGCTTCCATTCAACAAAGTCGTCAGAATGTCAAATAGATCGACAGAGAAGAACCTACAGATGATTGGGATAATATAGAAAATCCCATCGTTGTATAATGCACGCACAATAGCAGTAGTCTCATTACGATATGCATGAAACCGTCTGTACACAGTTAAAATTAATATCACTGAAGAGCAATACAAACAGGGGTTAGCAACATATTCACAACAATGATATGAAACTGACCAGTCTCAAACAGAGACAGAAATATATACAAGAAGGCATTTTGACGGGACACTTCGAAGTTGCATTCTGATGCCACTGGTTCGACTATGCACATAAGCGAGTCTTGCATTAAGTCAGGCCCAGCGAAACATGTGCAAATGCTCACCCCCAGGAATGAGGTCCTCGTTGGGTATATTAGTTGTGGCGATAGCTCCACCTATTGTTGCCTGTGCATTCTCAACACCAACCGATGATAATTAGCAAGTAGCGAGGACGCACCAAGCCATAGATAAGCAGTCCATACAATATACGCTTGTCCCCGTGCCAGAATGCATACGTGCGTAATACCATGAGCACTGAAAGCAGTCAATTGACGTACAGCAAGTCAAGCTAGCACCATACTTACACTCTGCAGTTATGATAATGACTGTATGAATAGCTGGAAATGTGTTTCAGTCACTCGTTGTTCATGCTTGATTGTTCGCTTACCAGCCGCCTCTGCATTGTATGGCGGGCAACTTGAAGGCTAGACGAGTACGAGTATCTTTGACCCAGTTGCAAACAGCGAGAACATGACTTTATGCAAACCTGATTAAGAGATTGAAATACAGCTGAAAATGGGTCAAAAAGCGCCTTTTAAAAAGGTTTTGTAAAGCATACAGTACACCTCCAATCCAACGGCCAGACAAGGTAGATACCGCGAAATTGTGAATATAATTCGGGTTATATCCCAACGACGGCCCCACACCCATGTTATCTTTGGCGAGTGATCAGTGACAAATCTCCTCCGAACGACAAGAACTAACCTCTTCTTCAAGGGTGATCGCATAGTCATAAATCTGCTTGCTATTAGACTTTAGCCCTGTAAGATGACATGCCTTACCAATATGGCCATCCCCGCAACTTTCAGAAAACGTTGAAAGATGTCCGAAACAACAAGACATCTGGAAACGCACCATTGAAATACTATGGATATGTTCAGTCGCCGAGAAGGTCACCTATCCAATTGGTGGATTCAATAAGACTCACCTTTGAGGTTTGTAGTCCGGCTACTTCAGAAACTGTGAGTGGCGCCGACATCTAGTTCGAGAGGATATGGAGATATCAAATAAAGGGCAGCTACTAGAAATACGGGAGTGCGAGGGAAGGAGTCATATTTGAGCAGCATTCCCGAACAACGGGACACTTCGATGGGCCGCCTACTTTACCCAGCGCCGTGAGAAGAATGGGGACAAGCATAATGTTAGAAGGCCTTCGATGGATCATCCAGGGAGTAGCAAAGGAGCCGGTGTATGGACCCACAAGCCAAGTTAAGAGATCATGATCAAGCCTGAATCGTTATTGGACGGCGATCTAAACGATCACAAGGTGTGCCCGACCGTGGGTAAGGGCTGCCGTCACAGTAGCCTGAAGAAGACAAGCTGTGAGATGCATCATGCCAGTGATGGCAGAACGCACACACCTAACTAATGCCAGCGGGCGAGCGTGATCAAGTTTCGCCGGCTGCCGTTGGGAGACGAGTGGTACTCAGCGGTCTTGCACTTGGTTGAATCATGCCGAGCTGTACCACTGCCAGTGGAATGATAAGAGGCACTTTTGGGCTCTACGATTTCTCAATGTCTGGTCCGCCGAGAGTAGGAAAGACGGCTGCCTACGATCATGATAGCAAGTGCCAAGGTCCGCCGCAACGCTGCCGTCGCAATGTCGTGAATGATTTTCTCACCTTCGGCTTCAATTTAAATAAACTCACGCTTTAGACTAACCTGTTCACAACGTCAACGTCGCTTCTGCGTGCGCTTTAGAGAGCGTGTGCATCTCCACACTTGAGCTTCTCGAATGCCATCAGAATCTCGGGTGTTATCAACTTGTCATTCTCCGAGCCACCCTGTTCCGAGAACTTTTCGTCGCTGCCCGACAAATCTTCATCACTGAACTCTACCTCATCGCTGTCTGACTCCACGAAGCCGTCTTTCTCATACTCCTCGTCTTCAGCTGCCGAGCCCGACAAGCCATCCCACGGTCTGATCGCCTCACCGACTGGATGTTGGATATCTGGCGCTTTATGTGGATGAGTGACCCTGGATCCTTCGCTACCGATGACCGCTGCGCTCGGGGTGTGCCAGTCACGTAGTAGCTGACAACCCATGTACAACGACCGAAATCGCCGACCGACCACCCCATTCACCAGGAAACGGAAGCTATCTTGAAACAGCCGCGCAGAGATGCATTCGGGTTGCGTCCCCTGAAGCGTCGGCCCCATATGGACCTTTGTCTTGGAGTGATTACGTTCACGGAGATCAAACGCCTCGCACGCGGCACCATTGTGACTTGCATGCTTCTTCAAATGTGATGGTATAGTCGAAGATCTAAACAAAAAACATCAGACAGTTACTAACATTTCTAAGTCTTGCGATCGCCGGATCCTTACCAAAAACACTGCAATAACCTGCCAAACGACGACTAGCTTGAGCAGAATTTGTACGAGGACCCGTCAATATTGAAATACTTAAGTTATAGCGACTCGAAAATCAATTGCGTGGAAATCAAGACGAAAGCTTGAAAACAGCTGTGGAATCGGATCGGAATATCAATGACTCTACAAATATTGTAAAATACCTTGAACGAATAATCTCACGGACTTGCGCGGCGCAACATATAGGAATGCATGTTGCGAGCCAATATTGAATAATCTCAGTGTCTATGCAGCAATAATTGACACACAGTGACACCGCAAGGGCTTGTTGGCCAACGAGACTCAAGGAAGGACCGTCTCTCGGATTATTCCGTCGAAGTTTTGCCATTAGCACCATGCTAACGGTCTCCGTTTGAGATCAGAATGCATATATCATATATGTTGATCATGCGAGCCTGCATGTAAGTTTATACATTGGATTCACTCGATTGATGATTTTCTCTGGCTAACGCACTTCTTCATTATGTCCATCATTTTCTCGTGAGTTACTCGGGACCAACTTACAGCTCAACCGTAATCTATACGTTACCAGAAGACTCTGGATCTGCGCGACTGGAGCCACCCCCATCTACCTTGACCAACTCAATATCTTCCCGACCCACCCTTGTCGTCTCCGCAGAACTCGGGGGCACATGGTATTGTATCGTGCTAAGGTATTGCTTTGATGAGAGACCCGTCCCTCCTGAATGGGCACGATAGGCCTCCTTTCGTAGGCTAAACAGGATTCGTGATGCAAGAACACTATGGAATATAAATTGAGGCCTGGCAATCGAATTAATCATGCATGATCACCAAAGATGAAATTGCCTCACGTGTTCAAGAGGCCGACGTACTCGATCTGAAAATGAGGAGATGCGCAGTTGTTTTGGAGGCGTAGATTGAAGATTTCATACCGGAAAGGAAACATATACAATGACATTAGCAACAGATATTGCTTCCATTCAGAAAAGTTGTCAGAATATGAAATAGATAGACAGATAAAAACCCACAGATGATTGCAACCATATACAAAATCCCATCGTTATATAATGCACGCACAACAACATTACGGTCATCACGATATGTATGAAACCGTCTGTACGCAGTTAGACTTAATATAACTGAAGAGCAATACAAACAGGGTTAGCAACATATTCACAACAATGATATCAAACTAACCAATCTCAAACAGAGACAGGAATGAATACATGAAGGCAGTGTCACGGGACACCGTTTCGGGGCCGCATTGTGATGCCACTACTGTTTCTATGCAATTAAGTGAGTCTTACATCAAGTCAGGCCCGGCGAAACATGTGCTAATGCTCACCCCCAGGAATGAGGTCCTCGTTGGGTATATTAGTTATGGCGATAGCTCCACCTATTGTTGCCTGTGCATTCTCAACACCAATCGATGATGATTAGCAAGTAGTGAGGACGCACAAAAGCATAGATAAGCAGTCCATACAATATACGCTTGTCCCCGTGCCAGAAAGCATAGGTGCGTAATACCATGAGCACTGAAAGCAGTCAATTGACGTACAGCAATTCAAGCTGGCAGCATACTTACACTCTGCAGTTACGATAATGATTGTATGCATAGCTGGAAATGTGTTTCGGTCACTGTTTGTTCATGCTTGATTGTTCGCTTACCATTCCCTGCTGAATTGTATGGCGCGCAAGGCTAGACGAGTACGAGTATCTCTGAGTCAGTTGCAAACAGTGAGAACATGACTTTGTGCAAACCTGATTTTGGAATACAGCTGAAAATGGGTCAAAAAGCGCCTTTTAAAAATGTGTTGTAAAGCGTACAATTCGCCACCAATCCAATCGCCGGGAAAGGTAGATACCGGCAGAGTGTGAAGATAATTCGAGTTATATCCCAACGACGGCCCCATACCAACTTTATCTTTGGCGAGTGATCAGTGACAAATCTCCTCCAAACGACAAGAACTTACCTCTTCTTCAAGGGTCATTGTATAGTCATAAATCTGTTTGTTATTTAGACTTTAGCCGTGGAAGATGACATGCCTTACCAATATGGCCATTCCCACAACTTTCAGAAAACGTTGAGCAATGTTCGAAACAATGTCATCCGGAGAACGCACCATCGAGATACTATTGAGATGTTCAGTCGCTGAGAAAATCACCTATTCAATTGCTGGATTCAACAAGACTCACATTTGAGGCTTGTTTTCCGACTAGTTCAGAGACTGTGAGTGGCGCCGACATCTAGTTCGAGAGGATACGGAGATATCAAGTAAAGGGCAGCTAGTAGAAATACGGGGGTGCGAAGGAAAGAGTCGTACTTGAGTAGTCTCAGCATTCCCCGACAATGGGACACTTCGATGGACCGGCCCCCACTATACCCAGCGCCATGCGAAGAGTGGGACAAGAATAACGCTCGACGACCAGGAATAACGCCCGAAGTACACTCGAAGGGCTTTGATAGATCGATCTCGTCATCCAAACAGGAGGCGGTGTATGGACCAACGGGCCAAGTTAAGATTATTGGACAGTGATCTAAATGATCACAAGGTGTGCCCGACCATGGGTAAGTGCTGCGGTTGCTGTAGCCTGAGGAAGCCAACTGTGAGATGCATCATGATGCAGAACGCGCACACCTAACTAAGCTCCATCCATGCCAGCGGGCGAGTGTGATCAGTTTCTGCCGTTCGGAGCCACTTGTATACATGATGCGTATCGTCTTGGAGTTGGTTGAACTCATGCCGAGCTGTACCACTGTGTCTAGTAGACTCCTGCTTTCCTACCTAATAAGGCGCTGCCTACGGGAAATGGCAAGGTGACCCTCTTCCTGGGGCTCTGCGGATAAATGGCTCGGATTGCTTGAATTCATACTTGAGCATAGGCTGAGGTGAACAAAGAAAACGACAGGGCTGAGTAATCGCACTGTTATATTATGTGTTCCTAGGTCGCCAAACCGCAGGATTTCGTGCGTATTTGAAGAAAAGTGTAGTGATGTACTGTCGCGGCTGCCAGCTGGGAGTGACACCATGCAGAAGATCGAGGCGTGTAATCTTCCCAGGCGTCGCCACAATTGAATACTTGGCATCACTCGACCATGCATGATGGGAACGGTGATGCGCTTCTCGCTCGGGGGGCTGAACTTGATCCCGAGTCGGTATCATGTCGAAATGGAAGCAGTCTCCTCCCAGCGGTGGGTGATGCAGAAGATGTACGCGGTGTCGTTGTCCCATCCTGAAGCGATCTTCGTCGTATCCGCAGAAACGGTAACCCTATTCTCAAGCTTATTTTCTGTTAAGAGTAGTGGTACGGCGAGAAGAGCATGAATCTGCCCTGTATTAATTATTAACGCTGTATTCCCACGCCCCAAGCTGAACCCCCGCTGCAAAAGTCTCCTTTACTCGCT
>JBBPQT010000572.1:0-13587 GCA_038092715.1 Boletus smithii | reverse complement strand
CTTGTATACTAGTAGTGGGACCAACGCAGTAAGCCGATACAGTGCGGGTGTACCTGTATTCAAATGAGGGGGGGGGGGGGGTTCCCAAAGCTGGCGCATGAGTGTTAGCTGAGCGCTGAGCATTTTCTGTGTGTCAGCTGACCCAATTTTCATAAACATAATGGGTGCGAATGGCGCAAAGTGCTTACCCCGCAGTCATAAAGCATGTTATCGGATGAAGTTCTTGTCGCTACCTTAGCACCGAGGGAACCCCGTAGGTTGATTATTACCTAACTCATTTCTGCTGATCAGAGAAAGCTGGTAATGGATGTCTTGGCAAGATTTTTCGAGAGACCCATCGGAAATCTATTTTGTTTTGCCAACGTATGAGAGGGTACTCATGGCACGTGACCCGTTTTGGCTGAAATCTCCCTTGAGAGTTGGCATGGTTTATGTCCAACTGATCAAAGTACGTCTATCAACAGATGCGACTACGGCCATGATTTGAACCCAGTAGAGGGCGTCCCCTAAAGGCAGATGTCAAGAGATGTGATGATCCGTCAAAAGTGTACAGACAGACTGGTCGGATGTCAGGGCATGCCGTCGTTTTCGGATGGATACCCGTGCGTTTATTGGGCGAGATGAATGAGGGTGGTAGAGAAGTTAATTTTGTGGACGCCTTGAGATCCCGAGTGCGATGCATACATTTTACGTATCGCTCGGATTGATTCGGCTTGTCCCGAAGTCGCTTCGCTTCGGTTGTACATAGCAAGTCAAGATCGTCCACAAGCTCCAGGGGGTTAACCTTGGGACTCAGATTCTAACAATCCTTTTTGCCTAGCCACCCCTCGTTGCTGGACCGCTCCTTATAGAGATTGCATCATTTCGGGAGTACTCGGGTACAGAGTCTTCCCTTTCCATACGACGAGGCACGAGGACGTCTTCTGGTGGAAACAACTCCAGCCTGGGACAGAAGTACCGTCCTCTCATCTATCCGGATTTGCCAAATCGATGGCCCTTGGGCAACTTTTCGTGGTGCTCGAATATATCGTGAACGCACGATACGCATTATCGCCTCTTTCCCCTGCCCCTCGTGCTCTCAGGCGTCTAAGGAGAATAGAAACCTTCTTTGTTCCGCAGAAAAAAAGGCTTTTCCATGACGAAGTTCTGTTCTCTGCGTATTGGATGCACACGACGCAGGTCGATCTTGGGCCCTTGGTGTTGTCGGAAGATTTGCCAGTCAATGGTCGAATGGCTCGATGCCATGGAACTACGAAAAGAAAATGATCGATGAGCTAATGATGAAACCTGTTACCAAGCTGCGGCTTCGTTCATATCCCCGGAAAACGATCGACAGGTTTGTGTCTCTTGAATGGAGTGGTATAGCAACCAGACCAAGTTGGACGAGTATGTACTATCTAAGCCATGAACATGGAACAACACGTGTATCATCAGCAGATCTGATTAATCGTATCCTTATCGTCAAATACAACCGCAGGCTTGGAGTCAACGTGGTCGGGTGCAAATCTATTTGCAAATGTGACAACCCTGTCGTACGTGAATCTGCTAAAAGCAATTATACAGATTGCCACAAGGCCAAGAGAGCACATACTATGTTCAGATCGTTGACCCACATTTTTCGAAATACTCGCTGGAAGTGAGATAGATGATAACATTGACATCACAACTAAGGGTTGCGCCGGTAGACAGCTCTTCCTTCCAGAAGCAGCATCACCTCGGGGACGCGGGAGGTACCCACATTCCCCCGATCCCTAAAGTAAAATTCAGAAAGCCTCGTGTATAATCTCTACTAAACAGAAACGGATCTGTCATATGACCCTTGGAACGGTTCTTTGGTAACCACTGCGGTGTTGAAGCGGTATCGAGCGCAACGAATTCTGGCGAAGAATGGATAGCAAAGGAGTGGGGAACAAAACGAAGAGGGTGGGATTGGTCATCATAGACACCGAAATGCAGGGTGACGCAGGACACATCAATGGTAAAGAGGGTTGCTTCTGCACCAGACCGATACGACCAGGGGTGGTAAATATGCAAGACTTCGAGCAACAGCCTTTGACTGCGTAGAAGCACGGTGATCTGATGGTTGACCCCGTGGCGAAGCGCAGCGCTAGCTCACTGTCACCCCGAACACGACCACATCGTTCTAGAAGCCAATGGCCGTGAGGTTTGCGCACCTGGACGGGCTCGCACTCAAGTGTACCAGTGACAGCAAATAGATAATTCCTCGGAAACCACCGCGACACTGAGGACCCGATATAGTGATCGATAACGATCTCGCCGTCTTGCACTATGCCACGACCGAGGGTCGGACCTCGTGAACGATACCAAAGTTTGGGTGCTCGATCGTTCGATAGACCTCCACACGTGGTCCGCCACGAAAGCGGAAGGATCAGTCCAGTGCTCGGAAATTCGAGTCGGAATGGAGTTTCGAAGGCGAAGTATGGAGCGAAGTCGACCAGGACAGGGCTCAGGGGCAGCGTACCGGACGGCGATATGTCACCTCCGCCTGAGAAGGGAGTGCTCTTGAGTGATTTCAGCTGAAGAAATGTGTCGGAGTGAATGCTATATTTGTTGCAGGATATCAAAGAAAGTGGAGCGAATTAAAATTTGAGCTCGCACAGTTTTCTTCTGGCAATCTCCCGGTGGACTGGGAAACTGTACTTGGTCGAGATGGTGCAGGTATCGGAATGCACGTACCAGTGGGGTAAGTCTTGCAAAAGAGCCATCGGAAACACGGCGCGGGACTTGAAGCTTGAATATGTGTAGTCTGCTTCTTGAGTTCGGGAGCGCAAAAAAAGATATGGCTCACATTTCGTGGAGAACCGCCGCGGCTCTTCAACCTACGTCAATATTACGTGGGTGGGACGGCGCAGGAGGTTGGTAAAAGGTCGAATTCGCGAAAGGACGTGAAAAATCCATTCCAGTTTTCTTTTCGTCAACGGGCCGGGGGATAGCTATAGAAGGCGACACGTCAGGAACTTGCAGACAAAAAACTTTCGACCCTGTCACGAACTCTGCGCCTGGTTTGTGTGACCCAGTCGCGCACTGCATTGGCTGCAACTACCGTCAACGACGTGCACCAAACACGAATGCGCGCTGATCCTGCGTTTTCGAACCAAACGGTAAATGAGCATTGCGACGTTCAAGGCAGACTCTAGATAGATGGCGATGATGATGTGCTCAGCTCTGTCACAATTCAGCTGCCTAAACGTTGACGCACCAGTGTGGTTGGGGAGTGTGCCGGTTTTCTCACTCTACGGTGGCGGTCCGACAAAAACTACCCTCTACTACACTCCGACCCAGCCCACTGTATAGGAGACTAACGCGACACATACACCACCGATAGTGAAGGATAGTGGGTTGGTGTTGCAACTTGTTCAAATTAAAATCACTGTTTTGCGAGATTCGTGCACACCTGGGTCTGGTCACCAGAACCTCCAATGAAATTTTCACGATGACAACTTGCCTCATTAGACAGTCTGGTCACCAGACTATGTAATGCATCCACTAATAAGGATTAATTCGTGTTGTCGCTCCCTGTCAATGACATACTGAGTCCGAGTATTGAATGCTCACATTAATCTCATCCGAGTCGTCCATGCCACTTATCAGCGGTACTAATGTCGTGCCATACAATTGTTTTTATCGGCTGGCGGCATCCCGGTGCAATGTTAGGGGATCATGGCCAGTTGCAAGCCGTTATTTCTATTGATTATGGCAGTAATAACTTGATGGACGGATGCGGATGCACTTGATGATGGGCCAAATCCAGATCAATCTGGATTATTCGGATTGAAGTTGAAGTTGGACGTGAGTAGAAAACTCTCCGTCGCCTCGTTCCAGCCGATCTATAGGGTTGCTCGTGGATAAACACCGCGGATTGGCAAAACGAACACCGCACCCATACTATCCAACACCGTACAGGCTCCCCGCGGTATGAAGTCGTTTACCCGCGGTGTGACAAAACTTGAAACCCGCGGGTACTGTCATGCTACAATCACCGACTCGGGTACTACATCGTGCATTCATCGAGAGGCCCTAACTCGTACTGACCAGCCAAGAAATCCAACTACCTCGAGGTATTCATCTCTTTCTTCTACTCAGGCTGGATGCTACTATGCTAGCACTCCAGGCCCATCCGGTTAAACAATTATGATCTTCCTTCGACTTTGTGGTTTGCTCACTTGCTGGAACTTAAGGTCATGACTCAGATCTGGTGGCCATAACACCATCCCATGACTCAAGAACGACCGCATAGTGTCCAGACACCCTGTAACTTACTATAGGTGAAGTGTAACAGCTGTCAGACTCGACTGCGGTGGATGTCACCATTACCGACGTCGGTCCTGGTCCTGGTCCGACGGTTTCCTTACCCTAACAAGCCACCATATGGTACTTCGTATTTTCCGACCCGGGTGTCTTGTGGCGTTCCTGCTCCATGATGGTAAGTACTTGGGCTTTGTCATAGATGAACGATATTTAGAGTTCCGATAGCAGCAAAAACTAGACCTAACACCTTGAGATCAAAAGACAGTCGTTCAGATTATACAAGGGAAGCAAATATGCGTCTACGCTTTCGAACACCGAAAAGGAAAGAGATAGACAAAATGTACAAGAAAGATGTACGATAGTTAGCGAGATAATAAATTCTCACTGACTGGACCAACGAAATCAACGTCGGTTGCTTTCAACGATATGATCTTGATCACAACTAAACGATCATGTACAAAAGCGACTGAAGCGTTGACTGCCCTGATCATATATGTCAACTGAGCTCGATCGCTTCTGTTCACGCGATGCTTGGGACATCGACATGTCGGCGTCTCCCGCGAGCGACTCGCTCAACCTTGCACGGACCCACACCTCCTCTGTCACACTGTCGAGCTTGTCCTCGCTCTGGTGGTTTTCGTGATTGATACGTGCCGTCGACGAGAGGTGACCATTCTCGACTTTGCTCTCGGTCGATGTCGTGATGTGGACTTGCACTCTAGTAAGCTTTGGGTCTGCGCTGAGGCTGATGTCGGCAGACGTGAGCGGTGTATCCGTTGTCTGTTTAGCCCTATTGGCCAGGCCGGCGCGGATGATGACCATGTAAAACGTGATGGAGATGATGGGTGTGACCTGGCAATGAGCAGGAACGTTTCAGTGAGACCATTTATCATCACTGAGACAGAACGGCTCACCATATATAGAAGCACATATTGAAAGTTGGATCGACATAAAAAACAAATCAATCGCACGAGAAGGGTGAGGGAGTAAATCACGCCAGCATCGATGATGATGTACAACATGGGCCGCAGTTGAGATTTTCCAGGGCCATAGATTCTCGTCGCCTTTCGGTCGACATTCCAGATACGGCAAACCAACAGAACTGTTACCAGGGGGGAAGAAGTTCAGAAGCACTCTTCAACATCCATGGAAACGTGACGACGTACGGGTCGTCAACACGTTGGTTGCCAATGCTGATACCACAAACGACGTGATCCATTGCGAGAGGCGCGCATCGTCTTGCCACGTGTACGATGCGGCATATGTACTTCCAATTCCAGTAACTTCAGAGAGGTTCGTCAACGATTTCAGTCCACCCCAAGTATTACGGCACCCGTACCACCAACGGCACACCAAAGTAGCGCAGGCAAAACCATGACGAGTTTAGATTGCCATACCACATAACAGCGGTATAGCTACAATGGCGTTAGCGGATGATGTTCACCTGGAACGCAACGAGAACCTACGATAACACCGTCCGCTAGGAGCGTTTGTGCAGTGAACACGTAGTTCGAGCACAGGAACGTCCATTGCGACATGTTGGAAAAATACTCGATAGATCCTCCTGCGTTGGTGTCCCGGTACGATGCAAAGCCCTCCACGAGCCTAATGATATCGAGCACAATGTGCTGTGTACCAGAAAATGTTCGATGCGTATCGAAAAAAAAGGAAGAAAGAGATACGCACTATTGTGCTGAACAGCAGCAACAAACACGCGACCGTAAGCATCTTACGGTTCACGTGGCAAGTGGATCGTTGAGACAACAGTGTCCATATCGTTCCTCCGAACATCAACAACGAAAAACCTATGTACCCACGCACAAATGTTCAGCATGTTTTCCCTGTGAATCATTCATTGACAGGATTTACCATACAATATCCCTTCCAGTAGCACTGACAGGAGTTCTGCATTGTCCAGAGGGATATCCTTTCTAGACATATTTCAGGACGTGCACTTCTGGCAAGGCACACAAGCGAAACGCGAGAGTCGCAAGACAAGAGAAGAAACGACAGGGTAGGGAAAGGAGCGAAAAGGCGCAGAGTAATAGGAAGGGAACGAGCGAAAAAAAGAGCGGGCCCGGATCACGCCTTTCAATGGCCTTGGGTATCCCATGACATCACAGCAGATGCCAGATAGGAAAAATGGGGCAAATCGCGATCGTCAGAAATTGTGAAACTCACCTTCAAACATAAAATTCAAGGAACGTCCAGGCACGACGGGTAATACATTTTTGTTTTAAGAATGAATCAGCAAACTGCTTTTTTAAGCGAGTTGCTCTCAAAAAACCTGAAAAAAATGAGTGAAGAAATGGTGTCCCGGCGTAAACTAGTGTGTGCAGATTTTATGATCAGAGACGATGTGTTGTGTTGCAAGATGGAGAAAATCAATAAATACCACGTGAACTGACGACCTAAACTAATATGGTGTGAGCAAAGGTACCAATAATGACTGAGTCTGCGGTTCTCCATCCTCATGCCTAGTACTTTTACAGCTTGTATCTTCTCTCTAGGCTGAACACGTCTAGCCTTTACCAGCCAAGGACTTTGGTGGGATTAGAATTTAGAACGAGCGCTACTTACTGCGAGTCACCGTGGTACAGGATACCGAGATCTCTGAGTACTGTAGCAGATCATTGGATTGTGTGAAATATATAGAAAACAAGGTTAGTTCTGTAGCACCTACTACCTACTCTTGTCCATGCCAGGATCCAAGCGCACCATTGAAAGCTAAGAACAAGAAAAAAGCAAGTCTAAATTATCTAACAATGGCTTGTGTGGGCCGTCTGGCCAGAGTTGCAATGACGAAAAAAAACCAATATTATGAAAAAGAAAAAAAAGGGAAGGATGAGAAAGACCAGAGAAGGTAAGAAAAAATAGAGGGGGGATGATGAAGCAAAAGTAATACAACAATGGCGTCAGATCGCCCCCCCACCTCGACGTTGAACGTTCTATGATACAATCCACCTATCCAAACACGCCGCCACGTGTGTGCAACTTGAGTTCATAGAGCCTGTCCCCCCGCCCACGATTGCATACTCTCAGATCTCGGCGACGTCTCGTCTAGACGGAACCCACCGCTCCCCACGGTCAAATACGTCGACTGGATCGCCTCCTCGCTCCGATACGCCCGGAATCCTTGCGATCCAGTTCGCGCGTCCGATGGTGGGTGCCGAACCTGCATCTCAAATGACTCTGGGGCCGAAAACCCCATCGAGGACGGTGAGAGTGTAGAACTCGGCTCCAGCACCGGCGGTATCGATGTCGGAGACGGCCCTCGTTCCCCAATCTCCCCATTAGGAAAACGGAAGAGCGAAGGTGGTATCGGAGAGGGTATCGGGATATCGTTTGAAGAATAGTATGACGCGTGTGGGGACATGATCGGTGGGACCGCTTGCTCGGCTTGCATATCCATTATCTCTGACGACCCTACCCGGATCAATGGCGGTGGCATGGTCCGATCGATCTCGAGAGAGTTGTCGATATACCGCACTGGACGTTTCTCGCTGACGTCCGACTCGGGTGATCCCCTCGTTGGCTCGTACGCGGGCAGGGCGAGTTCGGAGGTTGACCGGGCGTGTGACTCGCGGAACATTGGCGCCGTCTCGAGATCTGAGGCATGTATGTTCTTCGACGCTTTGCGATGCCGGATTCCCAACCGGTCTTTCAAGTCCCCGCTTACCCACATCTCGCGAACAATGTCCTTGTCTAGTGGTGCGTATGCGGAAGAGGCAAACTTGTAGATGAAACGAGGCGCTGAGGGAGAAGTCAGACCCACATGGTCGAGACGTGCTTCGATGTTCCACTTACCTAATGCGACCAAGATCGAGAAGACGACCGTGGCCCAGAAGGTGACGTTGCTAAACAGTACTTCCACTTCATCTACGAACGAGCCCGTGCTCGAGAAGAAGTTGTTGGCCGGGAGGTATGAGTAAATCACAATCCACAGGAGCATCACGAGCGAAGATCCGATGACGACGATCCACGTGATGAACGTCCAGCTATTTGAAGAGTTCCAGTCAGCACCCAATACAAACAGCGCGCGCGTATATAGAGAACGTACTAGTGGGTGTTCATTCCAACGTAGGTATTCGCAGCAAAGATGGCAGCGATCCCAACAGTGGTGCCAAAATCAGACAAGGAGTCGATACCCTTGCCATTCGAGGACGTCGCGGGACCGAGGGACCAGACGAGATAAGGTATAAAAAAGACGACCGCGGACTGGTATAAACCATCGAGCATATATGACCAAAACTTTATCCGGGTATATTCTAGACCACGAATGCCTCGAATGTAGAGCTCGGGGAAAGCCAACGCGGCTTTCGCGTTGATATCCTGGTCGAATGCTGATAGATTCGACGTCAGGACGACCCATTCCCATCAAGGCCATTGATGCACTTACCGCCAAGAACGATGACCGGGAGTGACGTGAAAATCAAGTTGTAGAGGAGGATGAAACTGTAATCGTACAGATACGTCGCGTCGAAGCTATTCAAGAATAGAATATTAGTCGCGACGATTTCCATGACCGCACGCGATAACTCACTAGCAATAGATAAGATACCAAAACATAGCCAACGTCCAGATCACGTTCTAAAACGAGAGTGTTCAGTCAACCAAGCTCCGGAAGATGACAGCAAGTAAAGAACCTTGTAAAAGAAATTGCTATGCATGTCGGCAATTCGCTGATATGACCAGCGCCCATGCACAAGAAGCAACTTTGTCAGGAACCTGAATTGCCCAAAGGCGTAGTCTGCTGACATCGCAGCCTGCGAACCCTCGTGACCCAACAACCCACAACCAACGTTGGCTTCCTGGATCATTGCCACGTCGTTGGCACCGTCCCCGATGGACAAGGTCATCGCTTTACGACCCTCTTTGACCTGGATAACCCATGAGCAGATGCGCTCTTGGAAAGGAAACACCGACGTACCAGCTTCACCGTCAACGCCTTTTGGGCCGGCGACACACGGCAACATACGACCGTTTCGCATTGCGTACCAAGATTGAGGAACAATGGTTTGATATCCGGCGTCAGCGCATGTCGCAGCGTCTCGCCATCGATCACGACCGCAAACGCAGCCTGAGCGCCGGGCACAAAGCCTCGTTTACGCGGGTCCAAGGACGGAGGACCTAATATGGACGCAATCTTGTTCAGCCCTGCTTCAATCTGTGCACGTGTTCCCTCGGGGGTGTCGGCCGACAGGATCATGATCTCCATGTCATGCTTGAGCAGGTTACAGCTGAATCCGATCTCGATGGCCGTCTGCAGCTTATCACCTGGGTGGGGGTACAATTAAGTCACAGAGACCCACCCACTCGATGTCTTCCTCACCTGTGAGAATCCACAGTTTGATGCCCGCCCGATGCAATGTGTCGATTGCCTCTGGGACACCCACCTGCAACTTGTCCTCCAGCGCCGTGGCACCGAGCAACAAGAGCTCTTGCTCGATACTGGATGCCGCCTTCTCGATTTCTTCCTCCCTGTTCTCCATCGCCGCAGTCGCCGCGTCGTACGTCCTCACCCACATCAAGAACTGATCCTCCGTCAAGACCCTATACGCAAGACAGAGCGTTCTCAACCCCCCATTCGCAAACATGTCCATATCCTTGGTCGTCTTCTCCTTCAACGCCGGATCGACAGTGGCCGAAAGTCGCTCATAAATGACCGAGTCCGCACCCTTGCAATACAAGACGATCCGGCCATCCGGCGTGCGCACGACCACGCTCATCCGCTTCCGCACACTGCTAAACTCGATCATTTTCAATAGCGTGTACCGCTCGGGCTGTCCCATCACCTCTATATCGATCGCATCCCGGGATTTTCCCACAAACGGAAACCCAACGTCCCTCGCGGCAGCCACGAGCGCAGCTTCATCCGGCGACTCTGCCTTGTACTCCAGGTACCATGGCTTCTCCGCCGGCGCCGGCTTATCTGCGAGGACGGTATGACAGACAGCCAGCGCGCGGAAAAAGGCGGTGATATGCCCCGCTTGTTCAGATGACCGGTCCTTGATGTCCTCGGCGAGCTTGGATGAGACGAGCGTGAGTTTGTCGATCTGTGCGTACCGGTTCTTGAAGAGCTTTGAGAGGGTGGCCACCATAGCGTCTTTGAGCACGGCCAGCTTGCGCGCGAGCTCCTCGGGCTCGACAGCGTCCGCTCGCCCTTCTCTCGTCGCAGCGCCACGCTGCGCCTCAGTGACACCTTCCCCATACACCACCCCGTGGATGGAACATTTCTGGAACTCCATGACGTTCTGCGTGAGCGTGCCGGTCTTGTCGGAAAAGACATATTCGATCTGACCGAGGTCGTCAGAGATACCCCAGTTCTTGGGGACGCAGGCTGTGTCAAAGGGTTTGTAGTACATGTCGACGTCTTGTGCAATGAAGTAAGCTTGGATCGTCTTGACGATTTCGATCGAGATGAAGAGCGAGACAGGGACGATGTTCTGGAATGCGATGAGACAGGAACTGCGCAATCACGTCAGATCGGTGCAGATGCGACAAGGGGAGCAGACTCACACAAATGTCACGAGCGCGTTCAGTATAGTGGAGTTCGTGGGATCTACACCCGGTTCATAGACCTTCACGCTCGTACTCGATTGACCATCCAGGACACCATAGATCACTGCAGAGAGTGTACAGATGACGAGCAGAAAGGCAAAATTGACGATAACGTTAAAGTTGGTCTCCTTGGCGATCTTGGATTGTTTCGATGGTGTTATACCTCCGTTCAAGTAAATCTTGGTGTCCGGGCCCGTGAAGGCGACGAGACCGATGATCCAAGCTGTGTTCCGCACGGTGCAACCACGAAGGAGCAATTCGTTGATCGTGACACCTTCCTTACGAGAGTCCCCATTGGCGAGGTCTGTATAGCGTAGAACCCCGCTGTACAGGTACAGATTCTGGTGGGGTGGCTCCGATTCGAGAACGAAGGATGATCTCTCGACGTCTTCCTCCGAGGTGATGGAAGAGGTGGGTTGGAGAGCCCTGCGCGGCTTCAAGTTGGTCTCCCCGTCCAGGTTCTTCGTCTCCAGATAGCAGAGACCGTCGGGATCCGACGTTGACAGGACGACCACGTCCGCTGGGACCTGTTCATTCTCCCTCAAAAGCACAATGTCACCCACTTCCAACTTCTTCCACAGCGTCCTCTCCCATCTCGCGGTCCCACTTGTTCTCCGCTTCCAGTCAATGACCCCAGACGACGACCGAGAAGGTATACTCTGCTGGTATGCCGAAAACGACCTGTTTCGCCCCCAAGATCCAATCTCGGCTGCGGGGGGCAACCCGGGAGGATAGGTATGTGAATCTATACTGGCAATATCCTCGAGCTGTCTCCCACCCGCACCCGTCGGTTTTCCGAGGCTGAACGTACTCTCATTGGGGTCCACGGTACTCATGCTGATCCTGTCGCCATCGCCGCCTTTGCTTAGGACGATGCGCATCCCTTCACCTGCTTCCTTTTCCCGGAGCTTTTGGACACCTTTGGACAGCTTTCCTGGGGCGTTGATGCGCAGGAGTCGCTGGTACCACGGACGGGGATCGAGGGGTTGATTCACGTTGCGCCACTGACCGAGTCGGGTGACTGCGGAGGTATTGACCTGTTCGTCGAGCATTGCGCGGCGATAATCCTCGACACCATCTTTGATGGCGGTGACGATGAGGATGAAGAGGAGAGGAAGGGCAGCGGTCGATGCAGAGGCGGCTCCAAAGATGGGAAAGACTGTGATGCGTTAAGCAGAGAGTGGGTTGGCAGAGCGACACTCACGTTGGAAAACGACAAGCGCCAAGAAGTAAATGTTGGCTATTCTGCACGGCGACGTCAATTGGAGCGACATTGCAAGACGGGTGGACTTACCGGTGGAATTGCTCAAAGAGATTCTTGGGGAGGAAAGTGAGTAGGGTGTATCCTAGAGGTGGTGAGGTCTGAGAGGGAGAGAGAGAGCAGGAGTCGGGGGAGAACTCACTGCTCGTCCGTACTTTGTTTCTGGCATAGCGAGCGAGTGGTTGGCCATGTTGATCGACTTCCATGGCGGACAAGGGGGTATTGACGTATACATTTCTACGCAGACCGGGTATTCGTGGGCCAGTGGTGGTTGCATCCGAGACGGTCGAGTCCGCAGTCTTTGGACGTTTGTCTTTTCTGAAGAAGAGCGAGCGTTTCTTGCGGGCGAACCTCCTCTCCGCGCGCAGTTCTGAGCGAATAGATTCTGCGATAGTGGATGCTGCGGTGCGCACGGTGCGGAGGCGAAGGTCGGGATCAATCGGTGCATCGTTGTCGTCGTTGTCGTCTTGATCTTGTTGAGGATGGCGCTTGAATAGAGACATTGGAGGGGATGGCAATGAGGACTGAGTACCAGACTCAGAATGTGGACGGGGTGAACTCAACGCGGCGGTGCGTTTCCATCAAACGACCCCCAATCACTCTCAACCTGAGCGTTACTGCGGACGTCGTCTGTGCCATCCACAGCCTTCCTCGGCGCAATTCTCAACTAGACTGGGCCAGGAATGTCCTCAAAAAATGTCTGATAGCAACTATTCCTTGAAATGTCCACACAGCGAATGCGTGTCGCCATCATTGGCGCTGGTGCAGCCGGTGAGTCGCCATTTCACCGTCTGTCCAGCTTCTCTGACCCCGTAATTTGCTAGGCATGTCCGCCGCATACGCCCTCTCTCTCCACCCAGACCGTTTCTCCGTGACCATATTCGAACAGTCTTCGACTGCGGGAGGGATGGCAACGTCCACACCCCTCGACAAGTCCAAGTACGGCGCAGACTACATCAACGACGGTGTACAGGGCGCTAGCCCCGTGTTCTACAATACCTATGCCTTGTTCGACAGGCTCGGGTTCAAGGCGTCCCCTATCGGTATGCAAGTCAGTTTCGGACGTGATGCCGACGTCGATTTCTGGTCCAACGTATTTCCGAGTCGCATTATCGATAGGTCCATTCCTTTGCCTCGCTCTTGTCACCCACGCCGACTTGTTTCTCAGGTTTCGCTCCGACATTCAAAAGTTTGGACGCGTGTTAAAGGTTGTCAAGGCTCTGGAACCCTTGTTTGCAGTCATCTCCGTAGATGCAATGTTGAAAATGTTCAATTTCTCGCAGGTATGTCCTCTTCCATATCATCGCCATCCCCTTCAACCAATCATATCTCAAGGACTTTGGAAAAGTCGTCGTCTACCCTCTCGTCGTCCTCTTCTTCGGTACAGGCAACCAAACCCCCTTCATTTCCAGTGCGATATTAGAACGTGTCTTCATGGACCCCTCTATGCGCCTCGTGAGTTCGGACCCCACATCGTCGTTTCATCTCCCAGGGTA
>JBBPQT010000571.1:0-13597 GCA_038092715.1 Boletus smithii | reverse complement strand
CGGAGGGGTAAGTCGTTGAAGTGCTATTCTCAACTTATTGAAAAGATTTTGCATACACTTGTTGAGCGATAGTGACTCTAATCGCATTTGCACCTGAAATTCAAACTGGTTGCGTTGCTGCGTTGCCATGGGCGTTCGATCTCCTTAGAGCTAGTTCGGTATCCTCAGTGTAGTGTAGCCGGTGTCGGTAGTGATGCTAGCCGAGCTAACAGCACAGCCGCTACACCAGCTAGAGTGCCATCCAAGAACCATCTCCGACTGACTGACTTTGAAAAATGCTCAACCTTCGCTCCGAGCAGCGACAGCGCATCATCTGTGCTGTGGGCAGCATTGCAATCGAAGTTGCCTCCCAGTCCTTACCTCCTCCCTGCAAAGTACCAGAACCCTACCACACATCTATTCTTTCTGGTGAGGGATGGCTCATGGAACTTCTCATAGGCCATCCAGAGCGCATCCGCAACAAGCTCGGAATGCATGTGGAAGTCTTTTTCTGCCTTTGACCGCCTCATATCAACCCTCAGACACTATGGCCACAATAATTCAAAGTCTGTCTCATTAGAAGAACAAGTTGCCATCTTCCTCTACACATCAGTCACAGGCCTTCCAGTGAGGCATGTCAGGGAACAATGTCAACGATCAAATGATACAATATCACGGTACATTACCATATGTCATAATTGTGATACCACTCATTTCAACCTTTACAGATACTTTCGAAAGATGGTCACCATATTCTCCTCCCTGCCATTCTACTCGACGTATATCACACCCCTTGTCAGTGCTGGTCCAGTTTCACCAAGGATCCATTCCAACCGCAAGTTCTGGCCATACTTCAAAGATGCAATTGGTGCGATTGATGGTAGTCACATCCCAGCAACCCCACCCAGCCATGCAGCCACTGCCTTCCGAAACCGCAAGGGTTTCCTTTCCCAAAACTGCTTATTCATTTGTGACTTTGATCTGTTCTTCAAGTATGCACTCACAGGGTGGGAGGGCTCTGCTTCAGACAGTAGGGTATACGATAATGTGATCTCACGCGATCTTCACATCCCTGAGGGCAAGTACTTGTTGGCCGATCTTGGTTATCCCTCTCGGCCGACATTACTTGTTCCATATTGTGGTGTCCGCTACCATTTGGCTGAATGGGGCCGGGCAAACACTTGGTAAGTTCTTCTTTATCTCACTCTGCTTTCTTTATGCTAATATGACCATTTAGCCCAGAGAACAAAGAAGAATTGTTCAATGTCCGTCATGCTTCGCTGTGGAACATGGTTCAGCGCATCTTTGGCATATTGAAGAAGCACTTCCGCATCCTTCTCCTCGGACCTGGATACCCAATGGACATCCAAGCACGAATCCCTGCTGCCTTGGCCATCTTGTACAACTTCATCCACAAATCTGACCCAAATATTGAGGCTGATGAAGACTTGAATGGCAATGACTCAGACAGTGAGTCCTCAGTCAATCTCGACAATAACGGCACTGATGAGGATGACACCTGAGGATTGTGCGATAAGATCGCGAGTGAGATGTGGGCAGACTACATAGTAATTAGAAACGATCTACAAAGGGAAAATTGAACATACTGTAAGTGCTAACGGGTCCGTCTATTGTATTGTAAGTGCTGTATGTGCACATTCATCTGCGGTTTGCTGACATACATTTCTGATAGGCCAAACAGGGTCTCAATAATTGGCATGGAGGGTTTGCTTCAGCTGCCATTGCAATTCTCACTTCATTCTTTGCCAATGATCCTGACTTTGAGGACCCTGCACAACACGCTGAGTTTGCGACTGTGATGCTCAAGAAGAATTGGTTCCTTTTCTCCCACAGTCAAGGGGAAGACAATAAGGTGAGCTATGCCTCCATCTAAGATTGTGTAAACTGATAATGATGTTGAAATAGAACTGGTTGGGATTGTGGAGGTCGCCACTCGTCCTTCAAACATTTGTGCACCACTTCAACTTCACTCAAGGTCAGGCTGAAGTCCCAGCATTAGAGCATGAACTAAACGGCCCCCAGGGTGCGCTTTCTCTGGCTTGTGCAGCAGTAAGCTTTTCTTCTACCCCTTGATGCATGTCCTCATCGTTAAGCAGGTTTGCTGAGTCCTCACCCTGGTCGCTAACAACAACATCTCGTTCAATGAAACTGAGTCGAGATTTGGCAAAGTGTGGACAGCCATTATTGAAAAGGGATCTCAATATGAGTTTAATGAAGGTGTCTGGGGAGCCATGACGAGACGCTACCTGGGTCCCATCAAGGAACTGAGTGGCAACCATTTTGCACTCATTGTTGAAGATACCCTGAAGTATGTGAAGAAAGGTACACTGACATCCACCATGACATCTGTGGATTTGGGAGATGAAGACAGTGAATATGAAGATCTATTTGCCTTCCGTTGATTGTGAGTCCCATCTGTTTTCTTATCAGCCATTGCCTAACTTTCAGTTCTTAGTGACATTCCCTACCACACTTCAGTCCAATCTATCCTCCTCCATTCATCACCAAGACCATTCACTGATTTTGTCATTCCCACCTTGTCAATGTTGTTCCTGCATTTTTGTCTTGTTCACGCTGACTCCCTTGTTAATGGTTCATCCTGCGGCATGACTATGTCTGTGGCTTTGCTGTATTTACTGTTTGTCTCGTAAAATTTGCAATCCATGATGTTTTTGCTACATTCAAGATAGTGATCTAAGACTTAAGTTACATGAGTTGAACAAGCTGATGTATCTGGTATGAGCTAACGGTCTTCAAAGGATATTCTAGCTTGTCGTGCTTACCTGCAAAATTAAGTTGAATAAGGTGACTTAAGCTGAAATAAGATTTCTGCTAAATTTCTGATGTCAGTCCAACAAAAGGTATCTGATCTGAGGTCAATGCAATGAAAGTGGCATTTATTCATTTTCTTAAAATTGCAGTCAGTGGCCATGCATTGCATTCAATGATATTGATGCATAGGTCATCAACAAGTTGTGCACCAAATGCAACTTAATGTATTTACTATCTTTGTGTTGCATTCACTGGTGGCTATGCAGTGCATTCAGTAGTACATGGATTGCATTCGCTAGGATAAGGATTGCATTCACCTGAAAAGGAATTTGTATTCAGAACAAGGAAATAGCTCATTAATGGGTTGTGCAAGGTGAATGCAAGTAAATGGAATTAAATGCAATGGCCTGGTCCTGGTCCTCCAGCTTAGAATATTAGGTGTAGCATCTAGGTAAGCACAAGATCAGAGTCTAAAAAATAGTGTACCAAAAGTGTAGGATTATGTACCAAAAAGCATAGTGTATGGCAAAAATCTAGAAAAATCCTAGTTGAATTTGTCTAGGATAAGTAACCTAACACTGAGACAGCCAAGATAATATGTTCCTGACAACACTAACTTAACTGAGACCAACCTAACTGTCCTACATTAGCACAATGCTAGTGATACTTGGCTTTGCTGACATAATCTGTTTGGTCTTGTCATTTACTTTGTTTGTTTTGATTTATTTGAATTTTTTGACCATGGGAATTGTCTTTGTAGGCATAGCAATGTAGGTAAACATAAGGTCAGAGTCTAGAGAAATAGTGTAGTGAAAGTGTAGGAAATGGTCAGCAAAAATCTAGAAAAATCCTAGTTGAATTTGTCTAGGAAAGCGTACCGAAAGTGTATATATGTATAGCTAGTGTTTTGCTACACTTTAGTTACATTTGTCTAGTAACACTTGCCTTGGTTGCCTTTGCTTACATAATATGTTTGGTTCTGTGATTTATTTTGATTATTTTCACCATGGGAATTTGCTTTATAGACACAGCATCTAGGTAAACATAAGGTCAAAGTCTACAAAAATAGTGTAGTGAAAGCACACTGAAAGCATAGATTATTAAGTTCTTTTGTTGATAATCCTCAAGCTAGTTATAATGTCAAGACAGCCAAGACAAGCATCCCTGACAACACTAATCTAACTGAGACCAACCTAACTTAGCACAATGCTAGTGATACTTGGCTTTGCTGATATGATATATTGTTCTGATTTATTTGAATTTTTTGACCATGGAAATTGTTCTTGTAGGTGTAGCAATGTAGGTCAACATAAGATCAGAGTCTAGAGAAATAGTGTAGTGAAAGCATAGGATTATGTATCAAAAAGCATAGTGAGGGTATGGAAAAAATCTAGTAAAATCCTAGTCAAATTTGTCTAGAAAAGTCTACCAAAAGCATAAATATCTATGTCTAGTCTTGCTATACTTTAGAGCTAGTTCGGTATCCTCAGTGTAGTGTAGCCGGTGTTGGTAGTGATGCTAGCCGAGCTAACAGCACAGCTGCTACACTGGCTAGAGTGCCATCCAAGAACCATCTCCAACTGAAAATTCTTCTGCTGGAGAGGGGCTGGACCTGAACCTTGTAACATGCCCTTATGTCCCCCTTCAAACACCCTGTACCCAAGCTCACCATTCATCACCTCTACCGTGCTGTCCTTGGCATCGACGCTTTCATTGTCCTGTGCGGCCTCAAGATTTTGCAGCTTTTGACTACTATGCAAGGTTTACAAAAAACAAAACAGCCTCGCGCTTCCTGGATGCTCGAAGAGACACATCTGATGCTCAATCTATTGATTCCACAGAGTTCAAGAATTGGACAGTCGGCCACATTCCCTCAGGCTGTATATGCTGAAGTTGCAAAGTCTCTCATCAAGAAGAATGCTACAATGGTAGTGAGTAAATATCAGACGGTCATTTCATTCATTTGCTCCCTTTTCTTCAACTGACAAATAACATTGACAGCTGAAAAGAATCTACAGGGTGATAGATACATATTGTAACAGCTCTGGTACCAACACCTTCGATCAAGAACATGGCGCAAATATCATCACTACGACGGAAATTCAATCATGGAACTTGTATATGGAGAGATCTGATGTGAGTAGTAGTTTTTTTTTTATCATTGTGCTAATGACACTGTCCAGAGCAAGGACCTTGCACCCTTTCACAACAAAGAATGGCCTTTCTTCATACAAATGGCAACACTCTGTCCTGGCGGCACCATTGCAACTGGTGGCTATTCACTGGCACCGATGGAAGTCATCCCTGATGATGACTTGGAGGTTGATGCTCCCGAACCCGAACTTGCTCATATCCAGCTACCAGCCACACTTAACATCAACTCTTTGCTACAGCTTGGACACAACCTTGGATCGCCAGATCTATCTGTTCAGTCTTTTGCAATTGACAATGTGATCTCAATGTACAATCCCCACCACTCTTGACAGCATGAGGTCCCTGTATAATCAGGGACTCACATCCACCCAGACCACCTCATTCTCATCCTCACCAATCATCGACAATTCCATGTCTGCAGATCACAATGTTGACTTTGATCAGACAATGTCATTCGACTCACCCAGCCACTTTTTCCCTATTCATATGTCATCGTGCACCAGCCTCATCACCTTATCCAGAATCAAAAAAAAGAAATCTGGGTTGCGAACTCCTGTGATGTCTAGTACCACTGGCAGGTTGTCCTCCCTCCCTTCAAAGGTGGCCAGCAAACACTCAGAAAGGGCTGCACAAGCCACCACCACCGCCTCCCCTCTCAGGACTCACCTTGCCATTCAGGGCATGGTATCTGCACTTGGGCGTGTCAACGATAACATGAGCTGTCATTTTGATCTCATGGCTGCACCTAACCAGACTGAACAGAATCAGGACGCCAGATGTCTTGTGACGGCTATGGTCAAAATTGACAATTGGCTAACCATTAAGGCTCAGGGAAGACTTGCGTCTGCGTTTGTTACCAACACATCCCTTGCCCTGATGTATGTTGAGCTAGCTGATGCTCTGGAGATTCGAGACGTGTTCATTGTTGATTGGGCCAGAAGGCCACACGGTGAATCACTCATTGTTCTGCAGCCAGCTGCAGAATCCTCAGCCACGGCGCAACCTGCCATGCTACCATTTCATGATCAATTTGATATGTCTTCTTTTGGCAAGGAACACTTTGCATTGTGAGCCATGTAGTATCCGTTCTTCAAAGCTTCAAGTGTTGTAAACTTGTAGCCATGCTGTATCATCACATCATGTAGTATGCCTGCCATTTCGTGTAGCTAATACATGTCATAAGTCATTGGACAAATAATCCGAACAAATCAATGCCTCTCTCAGCTTGCTGCTGCACAGGCTGACTTCAAAGCTTGAGGGATGCTACCAGTTTCTCACTCAGCACCCCCAGCAAACAGTCTGTGTTTCACTTTTCTACTCTGCCAGTGGGTTACTAATCATTGACTTGATCTCAGGTACTCCGCAAGTCCAAGTCACTCCTGGAAATCATGATAACAACAACCCTGCACAACATGAAGATAGAGAGGATTTGACCTTGGACGGGGACTTGGACCCTTATGCGGGTATTGTGGACAAGCGCCCTGGGTTGGCACACTCAGATGTGAAGCTTGTCCACACTCCAGGTGCGCATTATTTTATTTTATTTGCATTTTTGGGCTATGTATACTAACTGAACTCTTTACCAGCACGTAACCAGGCAAAAAATGCACTTGCACTCGCTGTTGAACTGGGAGTCCCATCACTACCGACATTGATCTCAAACTTTATATCTGAACAACTTCATCCAGAATTTGTTGCCCGTCGTGCCCGTGTCCCTCCCTTTACTGGATGTATGAAGATTTTCAATTCAGCCATTGCGACATTTGTGGCCCCAAGTGATCCATGTGGAATTGGTAGCATGTGCCACGAATATATCCGTGCCACTCCATCATGGCAACGGGGTCCGGCACGATATGACTGTGTGTATGTTAGCACGGACAATACCAAGGAGGGGATGCTTGCTATGGATATTGCACAGGTTTATTGTTTTTTCGTTTACTCACACTGATGGCCATACCTTCCCATGCGCTGTCATCCATTGGTTTGACTGCATTGCTGAAGAGCCAGATGACATAACAGGAATGTGGATGGTTGCACCCTCCTACCTCAAGGATGGCCCACACAATCTCGTGGTTATTCACATTGACAGCATCATTCGTAGCACACACCTACTTCCAATTTTTGGGAATGAGCGAGTACCTCCATATATAACTTTTAATAATTCTTTGGACGTCTACCAGGGTTTCTATGTTAACCACTATGTTGACCATCATGCATTTGAAATTGCTTCGTAAATAATGCATGTAATATACAATGATATGATTTGGTAAGTACTGAACAAATTTTAAGACTGATAAGACGACAAATCAACGGCTATACAGCTTTTCTATCTTATTGTGCGCAGCATGTGTGGCTGGGCATCTTAAGCTACAATAAGTTTGGTAAGTTCATATAAGCTGTATTTAAGTTCAAATAAGATTTCTGCTAAATTCCTGATGTATGGACTCATTCACGGACTCACAGACTCAATTTATCATTCAAACAGAACCTCTGCAAGATGCTGCACATAGGTATTTTCTTATTGAGTCTTTTCTATTTCCTTTGACTAGATTAGACACTTGCTGTTTGAGGGGGAGTGTTGGAGTTTACAAACGGTATGGCATGGTGTTACAGCCACAGCTTATATAATCACGAACTACTTAGACATTCGTACAGTTACCTTTCTACTTTAGTGACTACTAAAGTATTCTACAGAGGAGTCATTTTTTCATGCATTGTTGTTGAAAGACAATAACCAAGGCGGGTACTAGTTCAAGCAGTAGCTTGACAATAACTTATACTACATGGGATCGTCATCCTGCACCACATCCTGGGTGGTTTTTCCAGGACTCCCAATAACTATCATTACATAATCTTGCAGGAAACACAATAGTTATATCCAGCGCATACCCACATCCTGACTAATTGTGTGCTGCAAAACACGAAGACTTGCAACACTGGCACACCCATAGTATCTGTCTGTAGTACTCCCTTCCTCCATTATGCATATTGCAAGACACCCACTAAATGCCTCATGTCACTGGTCACCCTCCGTCTGTCCCAACCCCATGTATTGCAGGACACATTGTCTTGCAATACCTGTCTGCCTGCACCCCCTTCCTTCATAATATTGCAAGACACCCACCAAATGCCTCACATCACCGGTCACCCTCCGTCTGTCCCAACCCCATTGCAGGACACATTGTCTTGCAATACCTGTCTGCCCACACCCCCTTCCTTCATATTGCAAGACCTGGTGCCCACTGTCCTTGAACTTGCAACTCACCCCATCATCTGAACTCCCCCCATCATACACCTCAAGTGTTGCAAGATGCCCACCATGTCTGCCCGTACTCCCTTCCTCCATATTTCAAGATGCTGCATGCATCAACTTAGCAACATATCTGGTCAGTCTGCCTGTACAGTATCACCATATGCCTCACATATCACAAGACTCATCAGCCCCATCGTCTGAACTCCCCCATTGTATACCTCAAGTATTGCAAGATGCCCACCATACACCTCATGTCACATATCACCCCCTGTCTGTCCCAACCTCACATGTTGCAAGACAGTGCATCTTGCAACACCTCAGGCTGTCTGCCTGTACTCCGTTCCTCCATATTGCAAGATGCTGCATACATCAACTTAGCAACATATCTGGTCAGTCCACCCGTATGTATGTCTTACATTTGACTTGCAAATACCAACCACCACAGAAAAACATGCCGAGTCATGGCACTTGCAACATGTAGGAGTCCTTGTAGTCTGGTAGTCTACTACATGCTTGTGCTTGATGTACAATATACATGTTCTGAATCCATCTCGATGCAGTTGTCATTCAGACTTATTCCAATCTGCAAGCTTGATATACCTCTGTGTATCGTTCCAAATATGGCAGAAGTGCTTCTTCAAGTCCTCCCTGACTGCTGCTTGGCATATAGCACATGCCTTCAGCCCTTCCTGGAATGCAGGATTGTTGATGGTTATCAATGCTTGTCTGTCTAACCACCACCTCGACTACCAGTGAAGAAATTCAAGCACCCAACGTTGCTCCTCTATGAGCAACTCCACCTCTTTTGCCCAGCAGTGTGCTCTTGCATGGATTTTGCACCATTCGATACGGATAGCTGAAAGGCCAGGACTGAGACTAAATGGAAATACGTCAATGAGAACAATGTACCATCTTGTAAATCTTGCGAGTCATCCTTCTTACCTGTGAAACTCCCCTTGGTGTAGCCACACATCAACCAGATCCACGAAAGCCTTTGGTGGCCCTCACTGGAACGCTCATCTGTGCCTTCCATCATTGAACAAATGTTGTCGTTTTCTAGACAATAAAGAATCCCCTTCCAACCAACTTTCCCAAGCGGTGGAGATAACTGTAATAACGCACTGTGGGCAGCACAATACTTTGCAGCTGCAATGTTCACCTTTACATCAATGGACTTGAGGCAGTTGCAGGCACAGGTATTAGCATCTTGCCTGCGTAAGAACCTGTCTTTGAAGCACAACATGTATGCACATGAGTGTAGAGCTTGATGTAGTTTTTTGAGGGCATCATGGGCCTGTCCAAACCAGAGTTTCCATTCAATTTCTTCAAGTCTGACATCACAAGGAACTTGATGATGGAGGGTAGATGGTAGCCATTAACAAAAATCTTGTGGTTTCAGAACCATCTCGGGATCAGCTGCAGCTTTTGCTTGAAGGGACGCCACCACAGGCATATACAGTATTTGAATACTAACCCATGCTTCGATGCATCTCATGAGAGTGTTTGTGCATTGCTGAATTTTAGTCTTCTGCTGCTCTGTAGCATGGGATCCAAGTTTTTCCATGTCTGCCTGAAGTCGACGTCTTCAAGAATGAGCTCCATCAAAATGGTAAATACAGATACGACTCACTATTGTTCCTCGAGATCAATGCCAGAGCTTATCAAAACACTTCATGAGATATCCACATGAATGGGCAATTCGGCCAGCTCAGATTCCTCTTGGGCAAGTTGAAGGCACACAACAGCTTGAGTGACAGCCAGTGAAACTGCTTAGCATGGGGTTAAGATGAATGCAGAGATACATACATTTATTCCTGACCTTGAATGGATTAGGCTTTGACATGTCATTTTCTCATGCTTCAATGTCTGCTTTCCATCTTGCCAGTTATTCTCCATATTACACTTTGAGTGATGTCTTGAATTCAAGTAAATCTTCTCGATGCTCAATTCGCTCTGGAACAGCCTCCTTCAGCTTCTGTAGGATTGACTCACCTGGGTATTGAAGTGAATTCTGCAATCAAAATGGTAGCACATATCACTTACCTAGCCCTATAAGTTTTTTCCAGTTACTATTGCCGATGAGATCATCAAGTGTATCTCAACGGTGTCCTGGTCCCATCTCTTTTGTACTCAATGCCACTGAATTCAGAGTAGACCAACCCCGTTCCGGTGCCTCACCATCTGTCCTTGCAGCACCCTTGATGTAATTGAAGGAATACCTCCATTGACACTCAGCCATGTGAGCAGGAAGGTGGAATTTTGGAACGAACAGTACAACCTTCTTGTTGATATGGGGGAAATGGAGGGCAGGTGGAAGCTTTTTCATGTGCTCCCAAAGATGGTGGCTCCACTGGCATACAATATCATAGGAGACATTGAAATTTTGAAGGGCAGTGTCCTTGAGAGCTGAAAAGAATATAAAATCCATATTGACATATCTGGTAAATTATGGGTCAGATTATGCCCACAATAGTGCGAGTGCCAAACAAACCTCTCCCCCTTTTGCAGATCACCAACCCCCCTGGGAAGCTTCATTTCGTGTCTTGCACAACAGATGCTACCGCTGCCAGTGGCTGCCAGGCCTACTGATGCCTTTGTATCTGAGTTGGCATTGTTAACTGCACTGTGACTTGAGCATTGGCTCTTCTATGGACTTGGTTAATTCATAGACAAGGTGACAGAAAAAATGAACTGATCTCTTGCCAGGTTTCTGAGTTGTCACTCAGGTATTGTTTGTATGAAGACTCCTGAACAAAGTAGGCCCAACTGTTACTCAGGCTGGGATCTACTGCATCCTTGGATACTGCCTGGTGCTTCAGGCAAAAGTTGGCATCAATTGCCACAAAAAGTGCATATAGCCACCTGGCAAAATAATGAGTACAGATGATCAACTCTGAAGCAGATGTACTTCTTGTCTTTGGGCACATTTTTCCAGTCTTCTGGGAGATTTTTCCCAGGGTGAGGACACGCAGGACAGAGGATGGCACACTCTCCTTCTTGTGTACTTTCAATGCTGTTAGAAAGGTGACCGCATCTGGTTCATTTCAGCATCTTCAGGTGATGCCATCATGGACCATACACATAAATTGCTCATATCAACCCTAGGGACGGGAATGATTGGTTTGTAACCAGAGGATGAGAAGGCAACATTACCTTAGGAGGCAACAAGCCTGCATTGTTACTATGGCAAGCAAGAGCATTGTAATAGTGGTGCATGGATACTTTGGACTTGAGTGAGAGCAGGTGGAATTCTTCTAGGACGCTGAAAGTCGCTGCTGTTCATGGCTTACTGGTACTTGCGGCCCGTGGGAAAGAGCCGGTAGCAGAGGAGTTGCTGGACATGTGAGTCTGCAAACTCACAGCCACAAAATCGGAGGTTAATGGAATGGATCCCATTGCCGTGGATGATGACAAAGTCATTGGAATGCAGGGCCTTTGGAAGATAGCATGACTTGCCCAACTGGTGGCCAAGTTGGATCACCAAGCCAAGGTCTTTGAGTAATTGTTGAAGCCAATGTGTACCAGTCCATTCCTGAGTTCAAATGAGTCTCGACAATGGTGTACTCCATACTATGATGGCAACATGAACCTTGACTAGATGGAATGGTAGGCTGATATGGGCTGTCAACACACAACTTTTGCAACATATATCAACACCTAGACAATCATGACACCGGTGGGTTGCTGGCTCAGTCTTACAGCAGGTACACATCTTGATTCCACACCGCCCTTCCATATGGATGAGTTCACGCAGGAACTCGTCGTGATCATGTTGCATCCAAACGAGAAGTGGAAAGTCCTGTGGAAACATTAAGCTATGTGTAAGCAGTGGTGCGATATGTGGTTGAAACGTACTGATGCGGTTCGCTGCCTTGGGACATCAACAAGACAGGAGAGATTGACACTCTCCAGTAGGTTATCAATAGGGTCAGGGATGACCACGTCATTGATATCTAAAGGCACAGCGGCAGTAGATGTTCTATCTGGAATTTTCTGGTAATGTAAGGTGACTGATTCGTTGACCTTGTTCTGCTGATGATGTAGCCTCATTTTCGAACCCTTGATTCTCTTGGAGAGCAATGGAGACCTTGCAACTGTGCGACCTGGAATGAAATCAACTGTTTAGAATTACAACACCCCTACTAGTAAACTTGCTTTACCTGGCACTGCTCAGTCAGCTCGCTGTTCCATCCCCTGCAAGGAACTGGGGACACACGGCATTAGATGATTAGATGATTAGACAAAGTGAATGTTGTACTTACTATTGAATCGGCAGAGACTATGACCACCAGGCTCTGTGGGATGATATCATTGAGGTCCATGTAGGATTCGTGCGATAAATTCGGTGGTAGACATGTGGGACCTCTGTGGGATGATATTATTGAGGTTCATGTAGGATTTGTGTGATAAATTCGGTGGTAGATGTGTGGGACCTCCGCAGGATGATATCATTGAGATCCATGTAGGGTTCGTGCAATAAACTTGGTGGCAGACGTGCAGGACTTGCTTGATTGGATTGGAGTTGATGAAGTCTTGCAGTATGGCTAAGGAGAGTTGCAGGCAGATCAAATCAGATGAGACCTGCAGATCGTGAAGGGAAGGAACTTTATAACACCTGTGCTCTGTCAAGCTCATTCTCTCCACCTTCCTTGGAATCTGGCCAAGTTCATCCAAATTCAGAGCTGCAACATGTTGTACCTATGACTCGGAGCTTTACCATTTAACCCCAAATCCAGCCTGAATTCTTGAGAGAAGCTTTGATGGTGAGTGTGGTGGCACACATTGTGCATGTCCCTTCCAGATGGTTGGACATTCTGGGATAATGCTATTGCAGATGTGGTGGCACGCATTGTGCATGTCTGCTGGATGGCCCTTCGATGGTTGGACATCAGCCTTTCCACATCCTGAAGATTATAAAATGTAAGCTGTTCAGCTCAAGTCCTTACCTCAATCGTCAACGTATTGCAATGGTTACTGTGACCTCTACTCCTGCTTCCACCGATGGCCTCGAAGGTTTGATTGATTAACTCTCTCAACACTTTGTATAGCTAAATTATCTTTGATCGCAGAACTACTGGCTCTGATTGAAAGAGTCAGTCTATCTCCAACTGGTGCTGAGCAGGTCGTTGTAGCTGCTCGTCAACATGCCAGTGCGTTGGCAATGGAGCCGGATTCCTCTCTTTCTATCAACGTGCATGTTGAAGTGCCTCGTGCGCCTGATTCCAAATCGCTGGATGTGGACACAGTGCTCCAGGTGTCTGAGCTGCTCACAGCTGGCTCTGAGTTCCCTTCCTCCACTGCCACGGGCACTCCTGATCCTGACATGCCAGTGGTGCTCAGTGAACACTACACCGTGACCCACAAGAATGTCACCTTCCATCTCCCTATGCCTAATGTCCCCAGTCCTTACTACCTCAT
>JBBPQT010000570.1:0-13598 GCA_038092715.1 Boletus smithii | reverse complement strand
CATATCGACACTCCTTCTCAATTCAGTTGGTCATTAGATTCAAGGGAGTTTTCGTCCTTGAAGAACGATACCTGATATCTGCAATTGCACTTGATCTGACCTACCTTGGCCAGGAGACCACTGGCAGTAACTTCCGTCAGATCCGGAAGGCTGTGCTGATGGGCCGACAATCAAATACCTTTGACTCGTGCGCCAGATCGAGAACCTAGTCGAGATGAGGTCGTCCGAAAGTATACGTACATAGGCAGGCTGCACCGTGACCAGACTGAAGTGAACAAAGATGATTATTGCAAAAAGAGCTGGATTACAATCATCTCTCTGGCGGGGAGTCGAACCCCGCTCTTCCGCGGTCTGGGTAGGGTTGCATGACAGGCGGATGTACTATCCGATATACTACCAGAGATTGGATCATAAGCAGCTAATTGAGAATAACAGTCGGGCTATTCTGAGTGGGTCCTTCCCAAAAAAAAGGACTTTCGGGTGTCTAGACTCTATATTGTACAGTAGATTGCAATCAAAAGCAGCGCATTCTTCCAAACCACACCATCGTGTTTTACCAATTCTCTAGCATGACCTGCGCGCATTCCTGGAGCGGAATACTCAGAATCTAGGTTTCCCAGAGTCGATTTAGAACTAACCTTTAGTCTTGCAAAGTTGTGCACAATGGCGACGTTAAGGACGGTTCTCAACTTTCGCTTCATCTCCGCTTTCCCAACGACCAACTGATACGATCCCGAACATTGACAATATCGCGAGGCGTTGTCCGAACGGATTTGTTTGCATCTGGAACAACGCATATCTTGCTGGGCGAACGACTTCTCGATTATGCCAACCATTCGCACCAGTTCCATCTCTATCGCAGTCCGATCGTATTCGCCATCACATCCCCGACACTTCCACTTGGGAGGTCCGACGGCCAGACCATCCGGCATGAGCCCTGGATCACGACAAAAGTCAAAGTCGCGAAGTGCATCGCACATTTTGCATGCGACGTTGGACAACTTCAGGGTTTCGCAAGGGTTTCGGAAAATGGCATCGTTGGCAAACTCTCGAACGCCTGCGAGGTCAAGTAGGTTTCGTTTTAGTAGACCGATCTCTACCTGATAGTCTTCCGCGAGGCCAAGTACCGCGCAAGTAAATTTGACGAACTCGAGGACAGGGTTAGTGGGCGTGAGGTAAGAGCCTGGGAGTACTGGAAACATGAACTGGGAGTGGAGCCCTTCATCGTATACCGAGTCTCTGTGCTTGGTCTGGACGGTGCCTACGAGTCGTAGGAGTTTCCGGGTGAGTTTCCTGGCAATGAACTCGCGAGTCGCATCTAGCTCTTTCGCTTTCCCAACATCTTGCTGCGTGACATCGGGTGCGAAGTTCTGCAATACTCGAAGAGGGGCTCGTGAACCCTCGTTCGCCTTCTGTCTGACCTTGTAGAGTTCAACAATGAAGTACTGGATGGCGGACCTGAAGTCTTCTTGGATGGCTGGCGGGAGGAAAGTCTCTATGTTCCATCGCATCTCGATAGTAAGCTCTTCTGGAGGTTCAATGGCTAGGGGATCCTCGCAAACGATACCCCCAAAGTTTGCGGAGTCCATGAACAATAGAAAGTCGTAGAAGCGTTCGGTATTCAGATACATATGTTGGAATAGCTCGTGGGATGTGACAGCTGTAGTGATATATGTTGCATAGGCGTGTGCTGTTCCGGGTGGCTTCGAAGTAGCTAGTAAGATTCGACTGAAGTCGGCATAGATGACATGGGAGCCGAGTCGTTTGAATTCGGCAAGCATCTGTATGAATGTTTTCCGCATGAGCCCATGAATGAAGCGATGAATACTTGGGTCATAAAGACGAGACCCGCTCGTGCTGATCCATCGCCAGAAATGGTCAATGGCTAAGGTTACAGGGCCTTCGAAGTTGGCCTGGATTTTGTCAAGAAGCCAGGTCTTGATCATCGACTTCATGATGCCGAACGTCAAGGTAGAGACGTTCGACTCTCCAAGGGTAAGGTCGCGTTGTGCTTCGCCCCGGTTGTACGCACTCAAAGTACGAGATGTGGAGTCAAAAGCGGTCGTCCCACCGCTCCCCTCCAACTCGTTCACCACGACGGAATGTAGGACGGAGTTGACTGCCAGGTTGCGAACTGTAACCTCCAGGCATACGTTGGAATAACACCCAGGGGTTATGAATTCCGTGTTCTGTAGTTCCTCAGTCGGCCGGTTGTCAGCTTCCCTGCCACCGAGATCTGGACGCTCCGTGGGTGACCACCAGAGGACGATGTCCTGCTGTATCAGCCGCCGTGCGAAACTAATATCAGACAGAACGAGAAGTTGATCGCCGTCGATGTGCCCGATAGGAACGTCATAGTAGTCCGAAAGAGCGATCGAACGATCGAGCCATATACCACACATGAGGTAGCGCTGTAGCATCTTTTGAGCGACATGCATTTGCCAAGGAAAGACGTCAAGAGAATGGTAGATTTTGGCTTTGGGCATCGACAAGACAGGGAATCTTGAGAGTTTGGGAACGTGTGCGTCGAAGTAGACTTGCTCTTTCGACGAGGAGATTATGACCATGTACGATAAATTTTCCAAGAGTCCAAGCTCTCGGGAAATCGCCTTAAGAGCGGCAACGTCTTTGCTGTGGTAAGTCGTGGTGAACTCGCAAGAAGAGGGGTATTGGATAGAAGCAGGATCTCCGCAATGACCTTGCCGTTTCTTCAAGAGATCCGTGTACAATTCTTGCAAACGGGGTATACCTTGGCGGCGCGTTGCGGGGTCTACTAGATGCAGTTTGACGGCACCACTAGGAAGGAAGAGCGCAAATACGTGAACGGGAGCGCTTTGCGAGCAAGCATGATAGAGGAATAGATGTTTGCTACCACGCCCACCGTCAAGATACGTCTTTCGGGAAAGGGAGGGATTGGCACGATCGAGTTGGCTCAGATCAACTCCGGTGGCCTGGGCTTTATTGAGAGTCAATCCTAGTTCATCGACAGTACAAGTCTTGCCCAGCTTGAGTAAGGCTCGCATCTCTAGTGGAACCTGGTAAAGTGTTATCAGAAATGCACCGAGTTGGCATGGCGTTAGATGCGACACCTACCTGCCGCTCAAACACACCGTCGACATTCGGATCGTTCGTCAAGTCTGTGAAATGTTCCTGAATCTCTTCATAAACATCCTCCTTCACGACCACTTTGTATAGGTTGTTGCAAGGAATATCCCTCGGCAGGTGTCGCGTGACCTTCTCCAGCTGGTAGTACTCCGTGCGGAATAACTCATCCCTGGGCGGATTCTTGAAATGAAGGTAAAGTTGCCTCGGAATACGAAGGGGAACGGATGTAAGTTCTCCATCAATGGAAACCCACATCGTAAAGCGTCCAGATATCTTGCTCTGTCGGATCTGTACGATGTCCCAGCGTTGCGTCGTTCGTATCCGTGCGCCTCTAAACATGGAAGGGACCACTGTAGATGTCTCTCCGCCCCAACGTGCTTCGCGCATCTTACGCCAGCGAGGCTTGATCGCTTTTAACCAAGTCGAGTAGTTCATGCTGGGATCTGGAAGAGGAATACTATACGGGTCATCTTTTTCAGCCTCAGGACTTGGCTTCCGCGTAGTCTTGCGGCTCACGATAACAATATGTCCTTTGTCGGGATGCTTCTGTGTCCCAAAGTCTTCCATATCACATTCTCCGTCCTCTTGCACCTTCCGCGGAGCGACAGAGAAGAAGTCTGTAACCTTGTTCTGCTTGAACTTGTCTACAGCCCCCGCAACTCTGCGATGCAACCAATCGGGATGCCTGATCCTCGGTACGGGGTTTGAGACGCCCTGCATAGCCGCAGGAATAGTGATCAATTTCTGAATCACAGAACCCAATCGCTCGATGTAATACTTCCAGTCCAAGATCGAACGAAGCTCGAAGCTACTGAGGCCAGGATCCTTGAGCCACTTCCGGAGGTAGGTTCGCTTTACGGATTCTTCTGCGCAAAAAATGGCGATTGGAACAGCTCGCTCGGTGACGGGAGCACCGTTGGGCTTTGCAGAGATGATGAACTTGCAAGCGAGACCTTTGTCTTTGACCATTTGGTCGCCCAAGAACTCGGCAAGCCTCCTGGCAGTGCTAATTGACGTGGACTTTTGTCCAGCATACTCGGCGAGTGTCTTCGTCATACTTCTGTTCTCGGCAATGAGTTCGACAAGCTCCTCGTCCGAGAGTGTCTCTGCATGAGAGAAGAGGATGTCGAGCCACTGATTGGCGATGTTTGCGACAGCGCTATAGCACTCCTCAGTGGTAGTGCCGAGCAAGAATTTCTCGAAGATTTGGGATTGGAAAATTTTGATGAGCTGGAGTTCACCACGTCGCTTAACCTCAAAGCCTTTGAGTTCTGCGAGAGAACCGTCATCATTGAACACCGCATAACGCTTCTTGAGTAGTTTGTCTTCCTCCTTTGACGAGGGGAGAATCATTGCACGGTATGGCCCGTCGAGTTCGAAGAAGATGGAGTTTTCGGAGTGAATATCGTATTCCCCAGTTTCTGGGTTAAAGTTGTGGTATTGGTGATTCGTGAACCGCGCGTGGACGAGGTGGTTGAGCATTGTACATGGATACGAGATAGCAATAGTCTTGCCGCCAGTCAACTTGAACTTGAAGTTCTCCGGGAACACGCCTGGCAGCATGCACCAAATTCCATCCGTGTCCAGCTCGAGAGGACGCCCGATCTGCTCCACCAACGCACGAGCCATCTGGATGATCGTCGCGCCCGTGAGACAGGTAATCCCCGCCATCTCCATCGAATGCCAGCGTGCACCTTTACGCATCACATACCCGTAGAACGAGTTGAGGATACACTTGTGAGCGAGCTGTAACGAGTCATACAGTACAATCATCTTCTTCGCCTCGTCCACCTCCGCGAGCGAGCGACCCTCGCTAAGAACTGTATCGAGATTCTTCTTCCACGTTTTGTGAAGCCCCTTGTATTCGTACCGCCGATCACGGAAACGGCGCACGGTATCGACGTAAAATGGGTTTTCCCGCTGACACACAATAGACTCGCGTGTCTCGACCTTCGTATCTTTGGTCTTCTTATACACTTTGCGGGAGTAGTCTCCAAGTCGCTTGTGCAAAAGAGCCGTCTGCTCTGTCTCCGTCAGGTCAACAAACTTTCGCTGCGGTCCTCCAGGTTTCTTGGGAGGGAAGGATTCCTGGTTTAGCGCGTGTCGAATCATGTTATACTCGTCCCTGTGTGCAGGGAAGAATTCGCCTCTCCACGCCCATTCAAGCCTTCGGTCGCACTCCTTCTTCGGCCGGTTGTAGTCGCATACCGCACACACCGACTCGTCAACCATAGAGTCTGGTTGTAACCGATTCGACAACATGATGTTGGGGTACATTGCGGCAACGTCAAGATGGTAGATCAGTGGCTTGTCGGTCCGCTTTGGGTTATCTCGCATGAGCTCGAGAGAGGATTGAATCTGAGACTTGACTTCGGCGTAGTTGGTGACGTTTTCCAAAGACTCGTTTGATTCCTCGACGATGTGGAACGTAAGGGCGGCATCGAGATCGTCGATCAGCTGAGTACTGGCGGTTAGCGCGCGCAACATCATGCGTAGAGTACGACGGACCTGTTGAACAGCTGCAGGGACGATCTTGAAGTCCGTAGAGATATCACTGCGGAAAACGCCAGCCTCTAATGCTTCCACGTGCCCTCCAACATACGTTTCTGAGGCGAGTAAGTGCCCTTCAAACATATTCAGGTGAGCATCTTCATGTTTGTTGGGCATGATAATATGTCCTCGGTACGCTTCCACCTGAGTCGATGCGTGAGCGAGGTCCAAGTGTCATTGGTAGGTCTACACACCATCAATAATGTCTCACAGAGAGTTCCACTTCCCTTCCGCAACACCTCGTCCGGACACAATGGGATGATGTTACACAGCGAGAAGATGAATGGGTGTACGTATTTCATATAGAGATAATAAGTCGCTACGGCATCGGAGACGGAGTACTGGGCAAGGACTTGCGGCTGCTCCATGGCATATCTGGCGATCGATTGTTAGCGTGAATGTTAACGAGGGTTTGATCAACGCACGGGGTCATCAGTTCGGGATCCAACTCGATTGGGTTATACCCTAGCTTTGCTGTCGTGACCGCCTTCAGGCCCTGACTACCTTGTGGCAGGTACGAGTCACGCTTGACCCATCGGAAACAGTCCATGTGGACACAACACCGACTCTTGAACTCATCCTCCGAATCTATTGCGAATCCAGTCTCGAGGAACATGTCGATACCATTGACCTTCGCTCTCGCACAGAGAAATGGAAAATCGAAGAAATCGCCGTTAAACGTGGCTATAACCGTAGGCTTCACGTCCTGGATGTGTTGGAAGAATTTTGTGATCGTTGCAGCCTGACCGAGTGGACACCAGTCAACAAATGTGGTTCGTCATGGATGAACGGCATACCTCGTCCTTCTCGTTATACACGATAAACGGGCCTTCGTACCCTTCCTTGGGGGTATACTCAAAGTTCTCGATGTCCTCACTCACGATTTCGCGGTTCGTGATGAGATACCCCTGACCATCAATCATGTACGAAATCATCATCACCTGGTCAATCGCTTGGTCAGGAAACTTGAGGGGTGCCTTCGTCGTCTCGATATCATATGCCATGACCACTGGGTCCGCACGCTTGACGCGCTCCGTGATCTGCGCAAAGCTCGGTTTCCCGGCATTAAACGTCACAGTATACCACAACCCAACGCGCAGTTCATTGTCGATAGCCACGCGTAGGTAATAGGGCACGTCGAATTCTCGAATATCGACGATGCAGTCGCGAGGATCCCTTTCCCTGTAGCTGCCACCGTTGATACTTCCACCGATTTCCATCCATTCGCCTTCGAGTTCCATGTTCGTGCTGGGACCTGCCGTGGCATTGACGACTTCCGCGTAGGCATCAACGGCTCCCCGTTTGGCACCGTTTTCAAGCGCGAGGGGAGCAATGTCGCGCCTGACGGAAAGAAGATCTGATACGTTCCTAAAACGTAGCTGAAGGTAGAGCCTCCGGTGTCCCATCAAATGATTCGGCAGCTTGAGATCCTCCTTTCGGTCACGTACGATCTTGTAGATAACGCCTTCGTACCGCTTCATGAGCCATTCCTCAACACTCGCCTCCGAGCCACTCTAAAATCATTAGACACTCCATCAACACACCCATAAAGAAAGACACGTGAAACGCCCCCACCTTGCACGCAATGCAAAAATACGGCTCGTATTGCATTGTGCACTTGAACGACCCGCCGTCGTCCTGTATGAAGTAAAAATCCACCGCAGCTTTTCCTCCAGGATGCTCCGGGTCCTTGACTAGGGTCGGATGCATATTGATGAGCCAACCCTCTCTCCGTCCGCCTTCCTGCAACCGCACGAACCCAAGCCTCTCGTCGATCTCGTCGCTCAGCCGGACTTGCTCGAATCGCTCAGCGAGCTGTGTACCGTCGTCTTCGCGTTGCGGAGCTGGGCCTTCTCCTGGTGCGTTCCCGTTGGATGTGCCGCCTCGTCCACCTCTTCCTCTGCCACGACCCCCACGAAAATTAGCGCTGCCTCGATAACCAGCGCGTCCTCCGCGTCCTCCACGTAATCCGAATGTGCGCCCGCGTGCCATGAGTGAAAAGAACACAGAACGAGACTCGCGTACTACTACAAAGTACCAACAATGTGACCGCACGTGATGTGACATACGCGACCCATCACGTTCTTGCCTTGTCACAGTCTAGGTCGTGAAAATGTCGTTGTGCACAATACCAACGACTAGTACTCACCGAGTCCGACTCGGAACTCACAAAACGTCTCAGCAACGGGCACAACAACCAATTGGCGTTCTTCCTTTCGAACAGCTCCAAGGTGGGGTATAGGGAGAAAATAAGTTGGGGTATCTCATAAAAATATGCACTCTACGCACAACTTGACCTTGAAACGCTTCTCTCGCAGCAAGAAAGGAAATAAAAATCCGTAACCAGTACCGGGACAAGCCCCATGATGAAATAAAGCGTGAAAAAGAAAGAAAGAAAATCCGATACAATATGGGGATAGTGGGCGTGGGGGACCACAAGTGGTCGTTCGATCAGCGAAATAGCAATGTAAACGATAGAGCGGAAGGAGGTTCGACAAGAAAACCGGAAATAAAGGAAGCTGGACCAGGACAGAATGCATGGCAACCATGCAGCGTCTAGAAGTCCATGATGCTCGACAACACAACACAGAATAACCATGACCATAAACCAGGATAAGCCAACAATGCATACCTCTGCTAACCTCATTCCTCTTCGCCTTCGTCTTCTTCTTGGATCGCATGTTTAAAAGCAGGACCACGCACCCCCGGTAGCTGCCATCGCCCACCTCTCGCTTCCGGCGCTTCGAACGCAATCTCACCTTGTCCAGGAGCAGGCGAGGACCTCCCAGCCGGTGAATGACCTCCTCTCTGTCTCCCCACGACGCCCGCACCAGAGCTCGCGCGAGCCTTGCCTGTTCGTGTGTGCCCGTTGTGGTTCCTCGGGGGTGGCGACATCACCAGCGAAATTGGCGACTCCAGCGCCAAATATGACGAACTTGTACTTGAACTCGTCGCTGCGCCCCCAGGCATCTGCCCCAGTCCCCCTGCAAACTCAGGGACATCCTCGTCCTCGTCCACCCAGTCGCTCTCATCTCCCATACTCAAGCTCGGTCGTCCCCCACTGAATACGTCCCTGATATCTGGCGCTGGCGAGATGGCGAGAACTTCGACGGGAAGATGAGTGCTCCGACTTTGCCATCCGGGAGGTTCATGTCCCCAGCTCTTCTTCCATGACGTACGCCCTAATGAACCAGAGGTATGTGGGCTCGTGAACGGTGTGAGACGCTTCTGAGCGATAAATGTGCCTGCACCGCGTCTGGGAGTGGTGTCGTCTAATGATTTTCTAGAAGGATATCCCTTGTATGGCGAACCCGTCCGCGTCGTTTCACCCTCCGAAGCTTCATAGAATGACGTGGGTCGTGAGGATGCGAGGGAATGTACTGAGGAAGCGGCAGAATTCGAGCGGTGATGCGCGGGGCGGGCGCTTCCGGGTGCACTCTGAATATGCCGTACGACACGCGTAGAGGAAGAAGAACCGGCCCTGCGATGGTTGTATCTGGATAGTGGTGACGAGGTGCGATAGTACGCTGACCCATTGGAACCCGTAGAAGGGGATTTGCGATGCCGAGGAACACCGACGGTAAAGCTGTGTACAGATGATGGTCGTGAGGAGTAATCACCTCTCTCAGAGTTAGGCGTCTCTGCGCCGAACGACTGGACGGAAGGGATCTGATCAAGTGTATGCGGTTGCTCAATCATAAAGACCTGAGCGGAATTGCTAGACGACCTGCGGGAATTGACGCTACTAGATCGACGAGATGAAGCGGAGTGACGTTTAACACGGCGACCTCGCCCGCTTCCACTCGCGCGCCGCTTGACTGTGTTTTTACTAGAAGGTGGCATGGACGGAGGGGGCGGAACAACCAACGATCGGGAATACTCCAACCCACGAGTACTACCCTGTGGTAACGGTTGCAAAGTCTCTTTCCGTTTGCCCTTCTTATCCTCTTGGAACCAGAGGCGAAACGCGGAGAGCAAGCTCGCACGATTCCTGTTGGGAGCGATAGCTCGACCTTCACCCTCAGTGTAATTCGGGAGTGAGTGTAACGTATCGCCTGGTGAATTCGCAGGAGTCGGCGCATAACCACTGGGCGGCGACGACCGCTCACCCGCCATAACCCATGGCGACCCAGGTATAGCGGGTAGATCGGGGAGAGGTGAGGGAGATGTGGGTGCCGCATCCTTTGGCTTCACTGGTGGCGACTTGGTCAATTTAGATGAGCCGCCACTGCCATGAGAGCTACGGGGGTCATCCCCAACTTGCGTCTTATCATTCTCCCGTGGTTTCTCCTTCTCTCGCTGACCCTCGTGTTGGTCTTTAACCGCTTCCGTCGACTTCTTGCGCACAAGACCGGCCGCTTCAAGGGCTGTTGTCGCTCGTTGCATGATGCTGACACTTCCTGAGCGAATCTTGCCATCCCTTTTCAACTTGAGTAAATCTTTATCCTTGTTCTCTATTCCCTTGTAGCTCCCACTCGGCGTGGATTGATTCGAGCGCACAGAAGACTCGTTTGTAGTAGGGGAAGGCGACAGAAATGGCGATTTTGCGCGGGGAGGGGTGGTCGGCCGAGCAGCCGATACCGTTGGGGTAGGCGGTACAATGGCGAACTCCGGAGGGGCAGATGCAGGAGGAGGTTCGTCGGTTTGGACTGCGATGCCATGTTTGTGTCTCTTTCGAGAACCGGTCGGTCGGTCGCCTTCCTTCTCTTTTCGTCGCTTGGATTCTTCCCCGGTTTGTTCAATAGCAGGGTCCGGAGACACAGCTTGAACCTCGCCGAGAATCCGTTTCTCATGTTTACGCATCAACATCCACCAGAGTGCTCCTGCCGAGTCACATGCATCCGAGATAACTGAGTGCACAATTTGAGCAGTGTCAAAGCCCATCGTGCTCAAGGTGTTTAGTAACTCGCGCTCAGCAGGTGTCGAGAAAATGATCGGAGACGGTGTGCTGAGAAGATACGCAAAGTCCTGGGGAGGAAGGGGTGCAAGGGGTTTGTCACGTGGCGGTGAGCCATTTCCATCAGAAAGTGTCGACGACACAGAACGGCGTTTCGTGCGAGCAGGCGTACGAGTTAGATGTGGTGGAATCCGAGTAGGGTTTAAGGGGGTGGCAGCTGGTGTCATCTCCGTACTATTTCTCCCTTCTCCTTCGATTACAATTTCAGGCTGCCGCGTCTTTGTGCCATTGGACCCTCTGTTAGCTTTGGTGATAGTACTTTGACTTGGGTTAGAATGAATCTGGACAGGGGCAGACATTGAAGAATCTTGGAACGGATCAGAGGCTGTATCATCGGGGATTATGGGTGCGGACAGTAAAAGTTCGGAGGAAGCAGAGAGAAAAGTCATTTCTGATGTAGCAGAAGTTGCCGATGACACGACTTGTTCTGCATCCTGCGTTCTTGCCTCGTTTGCAGTGGGCTTTACGCTCAATGGGAAGGCAGTGCGAGCAGGTGATGGCGACGCAGGGCCGTCGTCCTCGAAATCTGCAGCAGTAGAAACGGCAGCAGTCCGCGAGGTAAACCAAGGGAATGCCAAAATTTGAGGGATTGCCAAACGTTTCGACGGATCAGTCTGTAAAATATCCCGAAGCAGGTGGCGGGCATCTATAGGAGACAGTAAAAAATCAATGATTCAAGGAAGCAACAAAAGTATCGAACCTCTGGACAACCACTCTGGATCTTCAAATTCCCCTTTGATAACTTTTTCCTTCATTATACCTTCGTCATCATCGTCAAACGGTAGGGTACCGGTCAAAAGGCAATAAAGAATCACACCCATGGACCAAATGTCCACTTCTGTATGGTATTGAGCAGGATGTACAGCAGAGCTGGGGCACCACTCACCTGGACCAAGGTATCTCTTACCTTGCAGTACCTCCGGAGCAGCATATCCGGTGGTACCACAAAAGGTCTCCATATATACTCCCTTCTCGTATTCACGCGTGAATCCGAAATCGCCAAGTTTGACGCGACATCGTTCATCCAACAACACATTCTCCAGCTTGAGATCGCGATGGACGATGCCCTTGTCGTGGAGGTAGGAAACGGCGAGACACAACTGGCCAAAGATTATTCTGGCTTCGTCTTCGGACAAGCGGCCCTTTTCAGCGAGGTAATCAAAGAGCTCTCCTCCAGAACAAAGCTCTGTAACGATCCATATGTGTGATTCGGTAGCAATGACTTCGTACATTTGGGTAACATGTGGGTGGTGGAGCTGGCGGTGGTGATGTATTTCACGGGTGAGGGAGGCAGACATCGCCTTTGGGATCTGCTTAATGGCGACGCGGGTCGATGTCAGACGATGCGTGCCCATGCGCACTTTTCCGTAGGCTCCTGTTGGGGATCTTATCAGGATTAGGAGTGCCTGTTGTAGGGTTAAGAAGACTTGCCTTCTCCGATTACTTTTCCAAGGGTGTAATTACCTATTACCCTAATCTTTTGGGAAGCGAGCTCCTTCCCGAGTTCGTTATAGGCATGAGCAAGTTGGGCTTTGTGGTTCTGTGACACGGAGGCAGATTGTTTGTGGCCGTGGGAGGACATTCTGACATGTAAAATGGAAAGTAACGTAGCGATAAAGGAGAGGCACGGGCACGAAAGCCACAAGACAGTAAACAGAGATGAGAGCAAAGAGCAAAGGTTGAGGTCAAGAACAACTTTGCTATGATTACTCGCAACCTGTCGTGGGAATGCCAGCTCATGACTAACAAAACAAATCGAATTCGGGCTAGGGTCATAACTACAAGCTCAGAGTCCAGCGTTCTGTTCGACGAACCGCAATACGAGACACAAGAGAATCGAACAGATTACGAACACGCGTCATAGATACAACACGACAAGAATAGGTAGCACTTGTGGCAAGTAGAGATGTAACCGGCAAGAGACGGTCCAACGACTATTTGTGTGTTGCTTTGACGATACTGACAACAATGATGACGATGATAATGGCCACTGCGAGGCCTATAATGATACGCATCTAGAGACCGAGTCAGCCCTTCTGCCTTGCGCAACAACACAAGCCCACCTTCATATCCTTCCACCTGGTGTCACCGTAAGTGAGAAGGAGTATTGGAACAATGAAACAAAAAGGCTTACCACATATTCTAGATAGAGCCGGTCAGCGTTGTACTATGCGAGAGAACAACGAAACTCACCTTGCGCACTCTGTTTGCTCCCCGACGGAAGCCTTGGGCAGAGACGGCCAGGTTGTCTGTAGAAAAGTTTATGGGATTCTAGATCCATCACGACGACGAAGAAATTGACCGGTCTTGTCCTGCAGTGAATCCAGTCGCTCGCCTCTCTCGGCAACCTTTGTGATGTTCTCCCTCATGATTCCAACTGTGTCGTCAATTTGTTGTTGAATGGCTGCGGTTTTGGCATTGCCTTGGGATCCTGAGGGATTCGATGACGAGCCGTTGCGAGGGAGGTAGGGGTCATAAGGTTCAGACCTAGGGTTTGGGGAGACATCAGAAACAGTATGGCCATGAATGTGAGGAGACACGAACATGACGACTCTGCGTTTGAAGAGGCGAGTGAATGAGTAAGGAAAGGGACTGGTATGTTTTTTTACTTACCGTACGAAGCGAGATGCAAGGGGGTGTTAATAGTGCTGGTGGTTGACTGCGCTGGCTCGGTGCTGATTCAGAGGCAGTGAGCACAGCCAACCAGTCACATGTACCGTGTGACGTGTCACATGTACCGTGTGACGTGTCACATCGCTACTAGTGAAACCTCACCGATACGTATCAGTCCTAAACCAACAGGGTGTCTTGCCACATCCTCATGCGGCCAGATCACCACTAGTGTGCTTTGAAGGACGTTGAAGTTTGACCCTCGTACCCTTGCAAGTCTCTATTGAATCACATCCGATCCATGGCAAGTGAACCGGACGCCAATCATCATCAATTCAGATTGGACGAATCGGATTCTCGCACGAAGTCGTCCACC
>JBBPQT010000569.1:0-13601 GCA_038092715.1 Boletus smithii | reverse complement strand
AACAGGAACATCTGGCTGAGATTCTTTGGAAAAACCTGTAGAGATAAATTGAGTAGATATTACGGTGATGAATGAAACATACCTGGATGAGTGACTTGTCTAGAATTTGTTGCTCCCCACCCTTCTTTATGGTTGATTTCAACCACATCAGATGCGCCTGATTCAGATGTTGTCTTGTCGCCTTCAGAAGATCTGACATCCGAACCCTTGTTCAATTCTGTGTGTTTAATGACCCGGGTCCCACAACAATGATCTGGAAAGAATTGGGATGTTTTCCAGGAAGGAAGTGAGTTGCTGAGGAGGGTGGGGTCAATCGATTGACTCTCGAGGGATTGTGACAACGTGGGTGCTTTGCGGGAAGGGAGCGAGTTGCTGAGGGGAGTGGGATCAATCGACTGACTCCCAAGGGTTCAGGATGACATAGATGCATTGCGAGAAGGAAACAATTGACTCTGAAGACGGCAGAGAATGTAATCTCTTCTGTTGCTCTCAAGCAGCAACATATGAGTTATTTACAATCTGGAGGTTTGGCTCCGTCCTGGGGGGCATGATGTGTGCTGGTCATAGTGCTGGAGTTGGAGCATTAAAATCAAACTGGTCCAATTCAGACGAATGCTGATGGAAAACCGGAGCAGGGGTTGTCTGAAAAAAAAAGAAAAAAAATTGGTATTGTGTTCCGTTCGCAAAAAAAGAGATACATGCATAAGGCGGAGGGGGGCCCTATGCAGACAATGTCATATGGAAGTGAGAATGATACAGTCAGTAAGCTCACCTCCAGACTGACTTTCTTGCCAACACTATGCCACCCCAACTTAACACTCTTTGACGGAGGAGCAGGGGAATTCACAGCTGTGTCCTCTGGAAGATTGGTTGACTGGTGAGATCTCACAGGATGATCTTCGAGTGTTGAGCGAGTAAATGCGGCAGCCACTAGGGCACGCATATTAGAGGGAGCCACCTTACTAACCTATTAGGGTTTAATGTGGGGTAAAACTCTTATTGGTTTGTATCTACAACACTTGTATATATAGGTAGATATAAGTGGAGATAGAGGATCGTATGTGTGAATAGCTTAAAGGCTTAAGGCCGCATCAAGATCTAATCTAAGTATGAGTAGATAAGATATAACCATAGGGGTTATATGCGCTATACGATAACGGATTTCAACAGCAGAAATATCAATAACTTACAATATATAGTGATAACAAGGAAGTGATAGCAGCCATGCTAAGTCTGGAGCACAAACACCAGGATGAAAACTCCCACTCTTCGACAGAGGCAAATGGGAAATATAAGTTCGTCTCCCGCTGAGTCTTGTATTCATCTTGCCAGAACTTGTCCATGAACGTGAATCCACCAGGATACGAGTCACTACACCTGGGAAAAGTCTCTGTGAAAATTTGTCCATTCCCTGCATCCATTTCATCTCGTTCTGGCTCGTAATCGATGGTAGCGTGGTCATAATCCGAGTCTGGTGGTTCATAAAGATTATCATTTGGCTGGAAGTCTGAGTGTGAGGAGTGAAAAAAGTCATCTATAACACCACTGGCAGAATTAGATTGATCATCAATGCCATCTGGGGGAGGCTCCGAGTTGTGAGGAATGTCCGCTGAATGGTCTTGATACCAGTTAGCCCCACAGCAGAGTCCCTTAGGTTGGTTCATGTGCCGAAGGACATCTGACTCAGAACAAAATTGTTTTCCGCATCACGGACAACTAACCCTCTTGAGGCACCTGTAATTTGTTCTTGCTTTGGGCATTAAGAGGTTTTCGTCGGGTGATTAGTACGCAGTAAATAGAAGGCACGGGTGCATATGTAATCAACATGACCAGCGAACTTTTCTCACCTATCATGATGAGCACACGGGGCCCAAGTCAAGCAATCCTGGGCAACCCATCTCCTTCCCGACGACCCCCGTCGGATGGAATATTCCATCTAGCACCACTTTTTACTGGCGACTTTTGATCACCAAATAACTTCCCCAGCTTGCTGCTCTCTTAGTGCCATCTATGCACAAAATCCGGCAAGCCAACATCACCAAGCCCCCCCAAATCCAAATCCAAACTATCCTGATACTCAAGATGATATGTCTTGGCCTGTCAACAGATCCGAGGACGATCTGTGGGACAATAATCCACTTCAGGTGAGTTTCGACTTGGTTGCCTCAGCGCCGACTGCTAACCTTTCAAATGTTTCTGACACTTGTTCAGGAACTCAATGATTTGCACCACCATCTTATTCCTTGTCCACACAACCCTCGAGAAGCATCCCTCTTATTAGAGGCAGCTCAGGCTGGCAAATGTACCCTTCTCACATGCAAGTCCCTTATGCGTGAGATGATCCATCAAAATATACTAGTCCTTCAATACAATCAGATGGCACTGGAGCAAATACAAGTTGAGCTCTGCGCCGCCGATCACTTTGTCAGGCACGTTCAGTTTCTGATCCGTAGTAGCAGACAAAGTGCCGCATTCGTGTACGGAATGCAGGAAAATCACTCAGTGCCTACATCCGGTATATCCCAGTTCCTGAAGTCTTTTATTGCAACACTTGACTAATGAGTATTTGTTGTAGGCCATCCTACTCAGAACTTATTTGATGTTGATCTTACATAGTAGTCTCAGTCCGAAATATTATGCCAACATTGGTGACTGTTATATACATGTATATGTGTATAGTATGTTATCAGTGGTGTAGTATTAACAGTGTATGGGTTTTGATGCGAGACCAGTGTTGCGCACTCACAAACATCATACTATATCATTGTCCAATTATATTACAGAAGTGCACTACTACTTTGCCCTGCATGTATGGTAAATGAAACCTAGTGCACAGTACATACAGCCATCAGCTGAAGTGGTGACTGACTCAGGTCATCATCAATACGAGCGATCCAATTTCCTAATCTGTGTGCCGAAAGTCAGGGGATGAATATTGTGACCTGGTATTAGCATGACCATCCGGCTTTCCATATGCAACAGACTAGGCCCAGTGTGTGACAAATTGGATCCAGCCATGTGACAGACTAGACCCAGTATGTGACATATGCTTGGCATCACTAAGCTTAGCTCATCAAGGGGTGGAAGTTGACAGGCTTTGACAGCCCATTCCAGAACAGGACAGAGTGTATCTCAACAAGGATATGCTAGGATGCTGTACCTAAGGAGGCTGGTTTGCTGATAAACACCTCGTTCGGTCTATACAGAGGGCCCCTGGTAGGGTGAGTGTGACCGACCTCAACGTATACAGGGTGAGCAACACTGAGTGCGAAGTATACAGGGGTCTCAAGTAGGGTGAGCCACACCGAGTTTGGTGTATACGGAGAGCTGAGACCGAGCTCATTGCCCAAAGTGGGGCCCAATTGGGGTTCCAAGTATGCATCTACAAGGCTCAATGACTTACGCTGAGGTTTGTTGCACACATCATCATGCAGCTTTACATGCCCTTGATGCTGAACATTTCCCTTGGTCCGTGTGAAATGCACCGAGATATTTATGGTGATGCTAAATATGTCCCAGCCCAGATGACCTCAGCCCAGCCTCAATTTGCCTTGACATGTGATAAATATGTTACCATGGGAACCTGTTGTGTTATATCTGCAGGTAATCAGCCTTTCACCTTGTCAGATCTTCTTTCTCCACTATGAATTCCCATCAAATTCCCAATCATTGGGCCATATCCTATACCGATACATTGGCCACCTATATGGTTGCTAGTGTCAGAATCCAGAAGTCCGGAGTTCTGGATGCGTGGCGGAGCTGATAAGTCCGGAGTAAGTCCGGTACTCAGCTGCTGCCTAAGAGGGCGAAAACAACTGTGTATTCACCTGATAAGTCTGGAGTAAGTCCAGTACTAGTTACATCAGTATAAGTAGTTGTAGAGCAAAAAGGGACATACCTCAGCTGCTGCCTAAGAGGGCGAAAACAACTGAGGTGTTGAAGGGAAAAGAGGGAGACTAAATAGGATGGGATTAAGGCACACTCGTACCTCAATATGGTGCAGGGAAAGAAAGCATCAAGGGACTGTGGTAAGGGTGAGTAAATGGCCCTTGCCAATCGCTAAGTGTCCAAATAGTAGATTGCTCCGGAGTTTGTTAGAATACTCCGGGGCTGTCCATGGACACTAACCTAAGTCCGGAGTTGCCGGACTTATGGACTTTCTTTCGTCATTGCTTGTATTTTGTCAGCTAGATTTAAGGAAGCCATGCAGTCCAACACCAAAGTTCAACAGAAAGCTATTCCACACTCAAGGATCCCGATGGAGACTCTTTGCGAAGCAGACAGGATGGTCGGCATCCTTGCCAGAGCATACAGAAACAAGGGTATGCAAATCCTTGCTTGATACTCCCATATTTATGCCATCCAAGTGGTAATCAACGATATTGATATCATTCAGCTCGGTGAATAGACGAAGAGGGGGGGCAATTCAAAACGGCCACATGCTGACCGAGTTCCACCATTTGCTGCCGTGGATGATCAGAAGTATGAAGAGCTTGCCGAACCAGCTATCATCACCAATTGGTCTGGATACATCCTCCTTTGGTATTTACCTGGTGTGGTCAGTGAGCCCAATCAGGTGGATCCAACCTAGAGTCACCGACATTCTGACTTATTGATTACACCAGTGATATATGTGGGAGCAGCTTCCCCTTCTGTCTGGGCCTCTCTCCTGAAGCTTGACAGCGAATGCTTCTCAGGCCTGGTGAACATCTTTGCCAAACTTTCACCCTGGGGCCACACTACGAGGGGCGATCAATTTATCCCTAGCATGGTTTCAACAAGGTCGCAATGTTCGTATTTCCTTCAATCTCCCATCCGTCCTTAACCATATATTGGTCAACAGGTGGAAAATGGGCCTCCAGAGGTGTCGGCCCTGCTAAAGGCCGCCAGGGGTCAAAATGGAGCCCGAGAGTGGTTAATATCTATGCAAGAACATGCTGCCCTCCTGACAGCATCCACCTCAGTCACCACTTTTTTTGAACTCCGATGATCTGTGAGACTAGTTTCCGATGTAGATACTAATATATCTCTGAGATGTCACATCCCAGGAGCCTCCGAGCTGCAATTTGGCTTGGGTGCCTCCTCTGAACCTCTCATGCGCCTCTCGGGGACTCTGTGACCTCTGACATTCCTCCCAGGGATTCCTCCCGCTCCTCTGCACCTTGCGTTCAGTATGTCATAATATGTCCTGGCCTTGTTGACCACATGCTTTTCATTTTGTATGTCATTTTGTGGCTGTCCTGCCATCCTGCCAGGCATGCTGCCCACACGTTGCTTCTCACATTCCCTTCTCATCTGTTTTTTTTTCCAGACTCCATGCCTCCCAAGCCTGGCACTTGGCATGCCCAGCCAGTTACTTATGGTCTAGGTCAACATTTCGAGAGCCCAAAACATCCCCGAGACAAAAAACAAACCCACACCCTGGTTGAAATTCCTGGGCATGCCACCAAATGTTGTCATCTCCTTGAGAGACTTGAGCAACTTCAAAAACCAGTAGAGGCTCTCCCTGCTGATGTAGCTGATGTCAATTCCAATGTCGAAGAGTTCGCATTCAACAGCTTGGATCTTGATCCTGCAGATGAAGAGTACATTCCCAGCGACGCCAAACTGGAGGTGGACCTCACGCTTGATACAGCGTACCTCACACATGATACCCATGAACTACCCCCTCCGACTGCCTCTCAAACGACAATGTCAACCAGACATATCCTTCCTGATGCTGCCACCGAGCGTTTGTACGCCCACTGGAAAGAACTCATTCCGACACTCATTACGCCCCACATGCATTACATGTCAAGAATGCTGGGAAAACCGCTACCTTCAAGCCTGCCCTCCTTCTCTCTCTGCAAGATGGGGGACTGCACACGCAAACCAACCAAGATGCTTTGTCTCCTTTTCGATTGTGAATTTCCCGTTCCCTACGAATCAGAAACTTACTATCATCCAGGCTTTGTTTCCCTCAATGTTTTGGGATGCGAGTGCTCCTCAGTTGCTCAAGTACTCGTCCACTTTGGGTTGTTCCCAACTGCTCCTTGCCAGCCTCGTATGGCCGTTTCTGTCGACTTACTTGCCTTCTATCGCGCACTCTTTAAGAGGTCGTGTGATGCTGTTAATGCACTTGCATCGGCATTACATACATACTATCTCAGGCGAGGATATCGGATGGTGAATAAAAAGGTAAGCAACATTTGTTCCCCCTTGACATCAGATCCCACTGTACATAGGGTGAAGTGATCAATGATCCCTTTCGCCAGAGTCTAGGATCTGCTGTTCAGTGGTATGACATACTCTTGATGGAAGTTGATCGGCAGATTGAGACTGCCCTGCAAATGTGTTGTGACTGTGTCGCGATCTCCAAAACTCACCCTCCAGCAACCCCCACATCTGTTTCTTGTATGCTGTCTCAACAATCACAGTTCACAACATCCCCCTGCCCTTTTTCAATGCTCTTCCGAGAATTTTCAGCCACCCCCACATCTGTGTCTCACTCACTCTGCCAAGATATTCCATCCACCCCCACAACCATATTCATATTGTCCTACTCCATGTGATCACTCACTCCCGGCGCCTGTGCTTCGATTCTCACACAGCAATGCCCGGCCTGCTTTGCAGGCACTATGTTTGGTAGGAACCTTGCTGATGGTGGTGATATCCATGTGGCCACAGATGGCAACTTCCATCATCGCCATCGCCGATCTGCTGGTGATTGCCCCTCTTTCTATACTCCCGCTTATTTCCTTCCCAAGGCTCAAGTCGACGGAATGGGAACTCATATTGAGAAGCAAAGGAAGAAGCCCTGCACAACCTGCAAGGTACCGGTTGTTCCTGACGAGGCGATCGACGTGTGTGAGGCCTCATACAAAGCTGCCGATGGGAAGAAGCAGAAGGCTTCCATGGACAACTTTGATGACACTGGTCTCATGGTGCTCATCTGCCATCATGACATTCCCTTATTTTTCGCTAACATTGACTCTCCTGGTGAACAACAGAAATATGTCTTGGCCCTCTTGGAACATCTGTTTTCCTTGTTGCCCCCTTGGGCCACGGTGGTCACCTTGTATGATGTTGGCTGTGTCACAGATCGCTCTCTTTCATTGGTGAGTTGTCATCGTCTGTCATTCCATGCATCTTTTGACATTTATCTCGCAGTATGACATCCTTCCCCAATGTATCACAGCACGACTCTGCTTTGCAACCACTGCCATGCACGCATATGGGCATGAGTGGGCATGCCAACTCATTTACAATCCACGGATGATTATCAGCCTTGGTCTCTCCGACGGCAAGGGCACTGAACGTCTGTGTTACGTTTGGCCCAGGTAGGGACGAACGTAGCCTCAGTGGGTTCAAGGGTTTAGTTGCTAGGGACTCCAGGCGACGAGGACGCTAGTGACAGTAGTTGATAGGGTCAAGGGTTTGAGGTGTCTTCTGTTACGTTTGGCCCAGGTAGGGACGAACATAGCCTCAGTGGGTTCAAGGGTTCGGTCGCTGGGGACTCCAGGCGACAAGGACGCTAGCGACAGTAGTCGATAGGGTCAAGGGTTCGAGGTGTCTTCCAGCAGAGCAGCTGGGAAGTCAAGGGTTCAACTAGCAAGGCAGCTAGTGGAGGTTCAGAGGGTTCAAGGGAAGCGTCCACTCAAGAGTAGGACAAGTGACTCAGAGAGATCCAAGGGAGCAATGAAGCAGATGCTATTGTTTGAGGAAGACTAGCTGGGGAAATACATCGTGAGGTATCTAGGTTTATATACAGGTTCAAAAGAAGGATGACTAATCGGATAGAATAAGACAGAAGGTAATAGAATGATTAGTCATATAAAAGGTGACGTCACTTTGGAACGTCAAAGAATATTCTGGAACAATGAAGGTAAGCAAAAATGACTAAGGAAAGGTGGACATATGGCAGTGGAGTCGGTCTCCATCTGTAAGTTCAAGGAAAGAAAAGTGAATCATAACAGTCTGTGGTCCCATCTGATTAAACTGATCAACGTCCAGCGCTCCTCCTCAGTAAGATCCCATTTCTTTGATGACATTTACTCACACGACTCCACCAGCGTCAATGAAGGATTTGGTTGATTGATCGTCAAGCTATGGCGATCGCCACAGAGATGCACCTTGACCTCGGTGATTGGATCAAGCATAGACTTCGGCAAGGAGTGCAAGACCAAGGAAAAGCTGCACAAGATGAACTCGAAGACTGCGGGATCCCGGTGTCCGAGTTGCAAACCCAATGGGCTTCTCAAAAGGAGTCACAACTATCAATTCGAGCTCATGAGTCACCTTGTCAATGTTTACCTCCACGAGATGACCACAACTACATTGCCATGACATTAGATGCACCAGTCCACCTTAAAAAAGAACTTGACGCCGTTTTGGCGCTGCAGGCTGACATCAACATGTCTGTCAAGGCTGTTCAGGCTGCCAAGTCTGCCATTGGGAAGGACAATGTATCTGAAGACACGGTGGATGCACTGGGGAGTTTGGAGCGTACTCATGACCGTTTGATGACCAAGGTAGATGCACTATACACATCCCTCAATGTCTGCGACAAATTCCTGGAGCTTAAAGGTGTTGGGCTCCACTTCATTCGCACTCTCCTCTTAGCCAGAGATTTGAAGATCAACATTAGGAAACATGCCATCAGGAGCTTCTTCGAGTGGGATAAACTTGACAGGGCGGTTGGCGGTGCCCAGCAAGCCTTAGGTCATTTTTGATTCCTTCTGAACATTGACTCATCTCATTTTAGGAACTAAACTCCACCAACAGACATGCAAAGCGATTGCCAATCGCCAGCCTGCACTCATGAGCACTATCTGGAAGTTCAATGGGTATTGTGAGCAACTAGAACAACTTTATGACCCCACATCATCGATCCTGCTCCCCACTCAGCTCCCAACTAAGCTCAACGACCTTCGCAATCACGAATCTTTGATGGAGGATGTATGGATTACACCCTCCGTCGGAGAGATCCCTCGCTGGTTAGAAGATCAAGAGGTTCACAAAGGGATCCACGTGATGCTCAAATGTGACCAGTGCATAGAAGAACATTGATGTTTGGGAATGGAAGCAGACAACCTTTGTCAGTGGTTTGGCGCCAAACTTGCTGCTGTGGAACTTGCATTGCGCACTCGTGAAAGTAAGTCTCCAGTCGTTGAAGTTGTGCACATTTGACATATTACTGCAGATGAGATATTTTACCTCGCATTACAGCAGCGCCAAGAGCTTCTGTTGCACCTATTGCGTGCTTGGTCAAGCCCATTGGTTTCCCACTCTCGATTCGACAGCAAAAAGAAGGAGGCAACGATGCTTGCAGTCAAGCTCTCTGGTGGCGCCCCGGAGATTACACTTTATTGGCTCAATCCAATCACCATGGAAGCACTGGACATGGCACCAGAGGAGGTACCCCAACTTCTTGAACAGGCCGAACGAACTGTTGACCCCGAACACACCGTCTTCATTGACTACCTGACAGCGGATCAATCCACGATCCCTGGTGGTGCCAATGTCCCCAATAACACTGATGAGCAAGACATGTTTCCTGTGCAACTTATCTGGGAAGTATTGAAGGTAAGGTTCATGCAATTAGACTAAATTTAGCCTCACATTTGAATACTAGGACATCTGCATTGATCTGAGAGGTGTGGAGATGCCGACCCATGTGTCATCTCCTGACCTGTCACCAGTTGTCATGGGCTTGCCGCGCCTCAAGTTCAGCACTGAGGATATCTCTAGGCTAGCCTCTGCCACCACGTGCCTTAATGATGTTTGCATCAATGGTTGCATACCCTTAATCCTCGCCGACCTTGACATACCTGAAACCCACGAATTTGCGGTCTTCTCGACCCATCATCTCACTCACATCTGATACCACGCCACTGATCATGTTTTATGGAAGAACACCGCCTACACAAATTTCTGGAAGAAGGATATTTGGATTATTCCTATCTATCACCCTTTGGTGTCACATTGGGTTCTTTGCATCGCATACCTGTCTTGCCGTGAACTCCATCTCTTTGACAGATTTGGAGAAGAAAAGCTGTGGAGGAACGATCTCAAGGTATGTCATCCTCAGTTTTCTCATACATTTGCCCAAACATTCACAGGATGTTATGACATTCATCACACAGCTTATGTATCTTGTGCAAGACAAGTTTGCCGATGTGCAGGTCGATGACTCTGTATGGACAGCACGTCCAGTCTCGGTATGTTTCCCATCATCCATAACCAACTTTACTAAGGAATCCTCAAGACAACCCCACTGCAAACGAACGGTTACGATTGTGGAGTTTGGCTTTTGGCTGGCATGACCGCGGTGCTGCGAGGTTATGAGCTCACAGGACTAAAAGAGGACGACATGGCTGCCTTTCGACAGTACTTACACTCTCTCATTCCAGTCGATTAATTTTCACCTGTCAGTCTCCTTACTTTGTGCACATTGTACCTATACATTTATGAATATGTCACTCTCAATGCAGCATCCCTAAATCTGTAATACACATCTAGTCCATTGTGCATCACAAGGCAGAGAGTACTTAGTAAAAGATGAAGTTCCTATGCTATGTCCCAAGCTCACTGGCAATGGCACTAAGTGATCGCCCTGCCATTTCCATTCGACCATAGCGAACGTTTGAACATATTGAACATGTAATAGTCAATAGCAAAAGTTGTACAGTAATAAATCTCCTATGCTGAGTTCCAATCTCACTGCAAATGGTGCAACAGACTTGTACTACAACTTTGATTGAATTGTAGTTCTCTCATTTTTACATACCCCTGCTGCTCTCGAGTCAGACTTGGAGACTCATTGTAGATGACATAGTATACTGACTACTGATGCATGATTTATGTATTTTGAAGTACAAGATGTACCTCGAAGCGAAGGGACAGAGGAATAAAGTCTCAGGTAGGAATACTTACCTGGATGTTGATGAACGATGGTTCAAAGCCAAGGGTCTTCTCAGAGTAGTCTCGATGAGAGAGGAATTGAACAGTGATATTCGAGTAAGGAAAAGACATGCTGTATGTACAGAGTCTTTATACTACTGTGATATAAGGTTCAATCTCCTATTGAACCTATTTAGCTATAGGGCAGGTTAATCTAAGTATAGTGAACCAATAGCATAAATAACTATAGTAAGATGCAATATGACGTCAGTATTGCGCCATAGTGACATCATGGATAGTGTAAGCAATCTAGACCACAGTCTAGACTTTAGATCACATGGTTGTGAATGTATCATGTGATGAGTCACTATATGAGTCACACACAAGTCACATCTATTAGGATAAGAATCCTAATGAATGAGTCACACCTAATACCATTAGGGTAACTTGGCTAGTGATGTTGTAGAGGGATCATGTGACTGATCATGTGACTTCATTTCTGAGAGTCACATTGTCTACAACCTACATTCTCAACAATGTAACTCTCTAACATTGTTAAATATATCATCTGCTGTGTGTAGCTAGCGAAAGTTGCGAAGTAATAAATTCCCTATGCTGAGTCTCAACTTTCTCACTGGAGAAGGCACAACAGACTTGTACTGCAACTTCGATTGCATTGTACTTCTCTCATTTCTATATACCTACCACTAACTACTCCATTATAGGCTCATGGGAGGACCCAAATTGTATTTTACCCCAGAGGAGAGGGTCATCGCAGCTCATTCCTATCGGGAAAAATCCTATGTGAAGTTTGTATCACACTAGTACATCTGAGTCGGCACTGCGTTCTCACTGATTGAAACATCCAGAAATTGCGAAATCATCAACAAGAAGTTGTCAGAGAAATCAAGGCAAAGGAAAGCACTTCCCCGTGAAGCCAAGTAAGTTGCTTGACGCTGCATTGCCCTTGTTCTCAGACAATGCTAGACTGCAAGAACTGGACACAATCACGATGGGTCAATGTTACGAAACGCCCCTTTCTCCACCGTACTTTACACTTTTTCTTCATACCTATGACTGCACATAATCGTGGGAACTGGCACGTGACCTACCATGTGACCAGACCATTCCCAAACACAAGGCATTCATCTCCGCTTCTTCTGAACTTCTTATTCCCAGCATCATGGGAACTTTCCCACAGATGCTTCTTTCCTTTAGCCTTGTATAGTATATCCTCTCACGCACAGCATGGTCTGTGCGCGCACCTGTACAGTATATAAAGTAGGACTGAGGCGACTACATCCCTCAGTCTAATCCACTTGTTCTCCCTGCCCCCACACCGGTGCCGAGTTCTAAGGTTTCCGCTCACCGCCTTTTGCCTCCAACACATTCCCCTCGTCCTGTGGGACACTCATTAACCCATCGCGTCCCTTGGCCCTATCGAGACTATCCTCCCTGTGGACTTCAGCGTATACGCTTCCCTTTTGTGGGTTGGTTGCGTGTTAGTCAGAACCTTGGTTCATAACACTTGGATTAGACTTGTCTAGCCACACCTTGGATAGTATCCCAAGCTTGGAGCTGCTTACGCTCTTGAGAATAGCACTCAGCCCACGCTAGTTATATACGCTCGTTCGGCGTCACAAATAAGAATAAAGTTGCTATCCCCCATAGTGCACTAGGGGCGGTTCAGTGTGCTTGTCGACACTGCATCTAGGGATAGATGATACATCTGGTCCCCAGGTTCGCGTGATTACCTGTAACGTCATGTGCTTTCGCCTGCGGCACTTCTGTCTCGGATAAACTTCTTTCATACCCGCACTTTTAGGGTATTGGCTGACGCCAACGCTTTTTTACGTATTACTACCACCACTGTTCTCACACCCAACATTAAGGGTTCTACCTACGATTATATGATATATTGCCAAAGAAGATATCGGTACCACTTACGCAACAAGAAACATCACCTCAGAAGACTAGTCAAGCGAGTTCCCAGATCGTGGTTGGAATAGTCCACGAAGTAAGATCTCAAGGAAGATACAATGACCTTGATGGAAGAACTGGTGAGCTGGATCGCCGACATGATGCTCGAAAACAAGAGCAGTGTCACAAAGAAGATTCCCGACCTGGGTAACTGGGACGGTGACAAGGCCAAGTGGTGTTTTTGGTGGATCAAGATCCGTCTTTGGGTCTCCGCCCAAACTTGGAAGTCGGACAAAATCCGATGCATTGCCGTTCTCTCACGCCTAGAGGACAAAGCCAAGGGCTTTGCCCAACTCACAATGGAGAAGTACCTAGATAACGAAAACAACAAGGAAAAGGACGAAAACGGCCAATGGGTCTACAAAGGCGATGCCGCATGGCCCACTTGGAATCGCCTCCAGGACGAGATAAAGGACTACTTCTGCATCGACACTCTCACCCATGAGAGTTACAAGAAACTCTTGGCATTACGTCAGAGCGGAACATCGGTGGATTTATTCCTCCAGAAATTCGAAGTCCTGGAAAAGGAAAGTGAGATTGACCCGAAGGAAGCAATAGAGCTCCTTAAAAAGGCAATAGACTACCGGATCTACTACCAGATCCAGATCAACAAGCCTCTCGCCGAAAGTGATGAGGACCTATTCAAGGCTGCCATCCGCGTTTACGGAAGAGCCTTTGAGAAGATCGCGGTAGAACGAGGAGCTCCCATGCGGCAGGCCACACCAGTACCACCTTGTGGT
>JBBPQT010000568.1:0-13614 GCA_038092715.1 Boletus smithii | reverse complement strand
TGGGCCCGGTGAGCGATGGCAATTTTGCACAGTTGGGTTAAATACGAGCGGATGGGGGAGTGTTGAGAATGACGGCACTGCTATGATTATTCTCTGCTATTGCGATTTTTTTTTGTTGTCTGCTTGCTTGTGTTCTTTTTCCTTTTACTTACAGTGTCGCTCTGTGTACACTCGTCGCTTCGAACTATTACAGTAATCGCACTAGACTTGTTTTCGGTGGCAGCAGTCGCTTGCCTAACCAGGATGTGGTGATCATTGACATGACTGCCAGCACTGGCGTCGTTGAACTAAATCCGATCTCCTTCAAACATCGTTCGTGCACCTCCATTCTCCACTAACAACTAGCACGCAGCTTGGATATATCTAGTGCAAGTAGTGACTATAGTGTCATAATTACATGTCATGTTCATCAAAGAACTGTCGCACAAGATCGGTCGCCTCTGTCTCGGTTAGATTGATTCCCTCCTTCAGAGTTTTCTTGACAGCCTCCTGCCCGAGAGACTTCTTTCCAAACAGGAGAAACTCCATCACCCCTTTCCCCATGGACACGAACCATTGTTTCACATCTACGGGAAGATACACCTCGGGTGTCGTCTCGAGGCGTTCCATAAACTCGCGGACGAGTCGTTGGATGCTCTGCGCCGACTCTTGGTACTTCTTTCCCTGCTCGTCGTCATCGCCTTGCAAGACGGTGATGCATGCATGACTGAGGATGCACCGCGTTATGGGTTGAAGCCCTGGGTCGCTGTTGTGCTTCTCCCACCAATCTTCCATCCGCCTTGTCTTCCCGAGCCCGGTGATGACGAGTATCATCGGTACTTCCTTGCGACAAATGAAATCGTAGAACAAGCGGTAGTTGTTCTCCACAGCCGCTGTGACCCTGCTGCCAACCATGCACATCAATAATGAGTGGATGCCTCCGGCGTCCTTGACGAGTTGGATGAATTGGTACATGTTTCGAATGGTGGTGTGGTAGGCTGGGAGCTCGAGATAAGGATCTCTGGGGCCGAGGACGTAGAGTATACGAATGTTCTTGGATCGGATAGTGGTGTCGATGACCGTGACCGCCATAGGTTCACGTTCATAGTCTGTGAGCGGCTTTAGGACGGTACTGCCAATGATGAAGTTGATCACCCTGCCCGAGGCGACACCTGGCTCGCCGCAGACCATGATATTGGTGGTCTTGATACCAGGAGGGTGTCGAGGTAGCTGAGCGATGCGTTGGGCTTCGGTGAGTTCGGGGAGAAAATTCGGATCGCTGGGCGGTTGTTTCGTTTGGTCATCGGAGGAACTCTCTCCGTCTCGGCCGACCACGTCGATGTCCCGTAACAGAAACCCATGCAGGTTCACCTCTGCGTCCTTCAACCGCTCCAAGCTCCCTGAAACACCCTGCACTTCATTCATCTGGTCGTCTCCCATCTCCTCCTCCTCCTCCTCCTCTGGCGCAATGTGCACCCGAGCGAATTTCCATGGAGGCTGGATCTCTTTGAGGTAGATAACGAGAGGACGCTGGATCTGATTACCCCCGGGAGGTTCGAAACTGCAGCGCAGAACTGCCTTCCAGAGCCTTCCTATCACATGCTTCATTGGGAGGGAGATGCGGACCAAGTTATTACTGATGGAAAATTGCGATCGATAACCATAGTCTCTGATGTTGTCTACGTAGTTCCTGCGGAAGTCGCGTTCCGGGATTTCGTACGATTTCAAGTAATGAGATGGGGAGGATGCGAGAAGTCCCGTGATGTTCAATGGAGGGGTATTAGCTTCGGCCTCGATCGACTCTGGAGTTGGATTGGAAGCTGGATCGGGGGTTGGATTAGTAGCTGGATCAGGGGTTGGATTGGAAGCTGGAACAGGAGCTAGAGCTGGAACAGGAGCTAGAGCTGGAACAGGAGCTGGAACCGCATCCACCATCTCAACGTCTTCAGGCTGAATGAAAGTATGATACCAAGCGAAGAGGGTTTGGTCGGGGGATTTTACGATGAGCCTGTGTTGCAGGTCTTCGAATGCGTCATCGTCTATCCCATAGAGGGGAGGCATTCTGATGCCGAGGATACCCAACAACGAGTATGATTTGTCTTCCACCTTGTACGTTTCTCTCTTCGACGCCCAGACCATTTTTTGAGATATGGTTACGTCTCGAGGGATTTTACCAGATCGGAGGATATTTGGGTTGATCCCCGTGCGTTCTGCAATGGGGTCTATCAAGTCCTCCCGGGTACCGATGAAACGCCAGTCCTTCGTAAAGAACTTGAGGGCTTTGGGTGCGATCAGCTCCTGTAGTGTCCAACCCCGCGAGAACCATTCACTCTTGATGAACTCGGCGGGGTCGCTGACATCGTGCAGGTAAGCGTAGCAGATTGTTGACTTGTGATACCAATTGTACATCGCATTGATTGCCTCCATGAGCTCTGTGCTGTTTCTCTTATCAATGCAACAGGTATCCAGCCAAACGTAGTTGAGTCCGTCATGCGTCGCCTGGTGGCAGGAACCCAGTACCTTGTCGTAGCCCTTTCCCTTGCTTTGCGCGTGCGCTCGGTCACCAATGTCGGTGAAGAGAACCTCTTCCGATTCATCGCCCCATCGATGTGATACGATCGCGTAGCGAGCAGGAGGGGTATGTAATAGTTCTAGTTCTATCGACCCGGAATTGAGAAGACGCATGTTCCTGTGTGAGCTGTCGGGAAGAGCATGTTGAAACCCACGACGTGAGACGTACTTTTGGAGGCGGGGTTAAGGAAGGTCTCTCGCTTATCTTTCGATCGAATCTGTGGGCCAGAGAAAATTACGACCGACAAGCGGACAAGTAGGCGGGTCACTAGTGGCAGACCTCGATCGGAATGAGATGAACGTCTAGAGAAGAGCGAGGGAACCCAAATTGTAGACGATGACATGAACAGAGAACATGAGGCGAGCGAGCGCTTGCTCGCACCGCCATCACTATACTATTTTAAACATTCAATTGTCAGTGGCCGTAAGGCTTTCACTGCCAGCGCTCTACAGCAAGTTTAGAGACGATGAGCACAACGTACGTCTTGGATGACCAACTTGAAGAGACTCGGTTCATACGTTGAACGAGTCTGCCAGTGGCTGCCGCTTCAAGGGGCGATTGTAGGCAGTGTTGTTTTAAGTAACAAACTGAACCGTTGAACTGTTGCTAAAATATCACATTCACTTCAAAGTCCGAAACAACTTTGATCTGCAGTGCTGGCACAGTCACATCTGGCGATTGCCAAAACAATGAACAGTAACGCTGGCATACCCAGACTACTTACTACCTGCGGAGGGTATGTCATTGTCATTGTCGAAGGCGGGCTGACTTAAAGTCCCGTAGCGGAGTGGATGGCCCCACACCACGCGGTCCACGCCGGATCTTCACACACATGGTTTGTGTGTCAGACACTAGAACAAGACTATAAGTGGTTCGTTCCGTCGCAATGAATGTCACTACCTGCTTTTCTCACTTCTCCCATCTCCATAGCGTTTAATCACCCCTTGTGCGCCTGACCGATTCCCCGACTCTGGTTATTTCCGCGTTTGTAAACGTGTTTCTTAAAAGACGAAATACTATCGTGGTCAGGCATCATCCAGTTATCCCAGTGTCTGTATCGCTCACCTGTATATATCGGTTCCTGTGTTGTTCCATCAGTGAGCGTGCAAGGATAGTACATTTTGCAATTTACCGTTGTCGCTATTTCCCACACATGTGAAATGGTGATCAGGTATGTCGCTTGGTTCAACCCACCTCTGAGCTTAGAGTCTGACGGCTAGAACTAGGCATCAATAACGTCCATTCGTCCTGTACTTATTGAGCACCATCAAGAGCCCAATCGGTTGGGAGGTCATCGATCATCGCCTAGTTCGGCCTGCTCACGATGCACTGGTCAGTAAACCGTCTGCGATCAGTCGCGGGTGTTTGGGGTGGTCTCACTCGTTGCTAGTCGTATTTCGCATTTGGTGGCGACAACTCTCATTTCTATTATCTCGTACGGTTTCTACACCCTGACAGACTTCGCAATACTGAGGGTACTATACACGGAATTTTCTGGAGTGAGTGGCATTCTAAGGTGCAATGTGATCCACTGACCTGGTGATTCAAGCTAGTGGCCGAAGGCATGTGTCATCTGCTCATGCTGACATGAGGGTCTTGCAGACAACGGAAAGCGATGCGCGCCATAGGTTAATCTGGGGCTGGGAAAATTCGTTTCAATTCCAGGAAATACACCTGTTCTCGATCGTGGAAGGAAAACATTCCAGTTTTGTGGCCAAGTCTGCGCGGAAAACAGAACGACCCTTATGTGTGTTGTATATGCTTGGCGAAGGCGTGCCCTCGGGGAAAACCACAGCTCTTTCAAAGTAGCATTCGACCGCGTAACCCGACTTATGACCAACGTAATCATCTGAGCTCGCGTCAGTCGCAGCGTCCCAGGGTGCATTTATCATGTCCTTGTCAATCTTTGCATCGCCCAGCTGCGGGGTTGTTTGACCTTCAGGGGTCAAGGAAACTGGTGTTTGTTCGGCGTTAGATCTAACGTTCACTACTTTCCTCTATTCATGCCTTGACTCCGCCGGAAGCCGACCTAACGGGACCATTCGGCGGACTATGACATCGGGTTGTTCGTTCATTCGGTCAGCGCGGGGTGGGTGAACTGCTTTTGCCGACGTTCCACACCTCACATACATTTCCAAAAGTGGTTGCAAAAGTGGAATGCTGCTCTCAAGCAGTGGAACGATGCGTTGCTTTGTTGCGAAGCATCGCTCATTGTAGGTCCACAGACGCGAGTATATTCTTTGAAGCGAATTTCCATCTTCACCCATCTTCGGCGCGACGGGTGTTACAGTACCTGTTTGGTTTCCAAAGACTTGCTATGATGGACACGAACGCTCCCCCAGTTCAGGACACCCCGAAAACGCCACCTGGGGACGCTTTGGCACATAAGCGCAATTTGTTAACCGTACAGACAACAATGGTTGTTAATCTCAGATTCAACAACTGGTTATAAATTTGGCTCGCTGATGCTCGGAACCATTTCAGCTTGTGATTCTTCACCTCGAGAGAATTTATCCACCACCCGCCTCGACCTCCCATCCTAATCATGTCGGCACTTCTCCCCACAACTTTGAGACCGACACATCTGGACGCGTCCCAAGGCGCCGAGGGTCTTCCCAGCGCTCCATTTAATGTGGGGTGGGGGAGGGTTTACCCTATCCTGTACCCATGGCCAGGATCATCACAGCCCCCTTTAGCCTCGCTTCCTAATGCCACCCTTCGCGCAATTCCTCCGTTGGCCCTGGGTGCGTATGGACCCAATCACGCACCGACCTTCCAAGGCCATAGCGCCATCTCCTCACCGAACTTCACGCCAATGAACAATGCTAATCTCTGGGCGTCGCACTACCTTTTCAATGGCACACTTCTTCAAAATGCTACTAGTGCCACCACTCTCCAGCCGTCGAAGGCCACTGGTCACCACAAGCCATCTGCCCCGGTCACGTTCCAGTCCCCGTTTCCTACGCAGCCAGAGGCAGGTTGGGATCAATGCAAAGGTCAGCACCGTTTGCAGGCCGCTCAGCAAGACCTCGCCGTGAAGAAGCCTCCAAAGGAACCTAGACAGGTCCGCAGAAAGGGTTATCGGCCCGCCAAAAACCCTCGTGCGGCTCACGTTGCACCGGCGGTGCATCTCCAAAGCGATCAGACGAACAACCAAGTCCATCCAGGCCAGCACCATTTGCAGGCCGCTCAGGAAGACCTCGCCGTGGAGGAACCTCTCAAGAAACCTGGACAAGTCCAGAGAAAGGATCATGAGGCCGACAAAGACCCTCATGCGGCTCACGCTGCACCGGCGGTACATCTCCAAAGAGATCAGACGAATAACCAAGTCCATCCTCTGGAGGCGAAATTGGCGGTTCACACTTGTTTCAATAATCCGGACAGTCAATGCTCGCGGCGTGGAACTGTTTGCCTGGACTCACTCCACACATTCGTCAGCGAATGTCCAGTGACGCTGTCGGACGAGCAGATTGTCGAGTACGTCATAGCTGCTATGGCCCCGGAATTGAGTGAAAAGCAGCCTGCTGGTCAACCCTCCCAAGTCGACACGACAGACCCACCACCCTTCAAAAACACACCCTCAAGTTTGGAAACGGCATCGACGAGCTGGAGCACAGTAGCTTCGGCCTCAACTTCAGTACACTCGTCACCAAACGGATCCGCCCTCTCTGCTCCGGACCAACCTCAGGGGGCCGCATCGTCTTTAATGAGTTCTACCAGTTGTTCTGCTGGAAAACGCCAACGGTCCGAGGATTACTCAGAGGATCGTCCAAAAAAGCAACAACGAAAGGAATGCACGGATACGGTAGGTCTGACAGTATGGTACGCCTTTCGCCACCTAATGCCTCAACACAGCGGGACGACGAGGATCACCTTGAGCCATGTGAAAATCAGACAGTCGATTGCAGAGAGAAACCTTGCAAGGAGAAGAAACCTTCCGATCATGAGTACATTTGCCGGATCTGCATGATACATGCAAAGTCGAGCCAATCGTGAGTCTTGTTGGGTTTTATATCCTCAATTGGGCCGAGTTTGTGCTGATCCTGATCCGTTCAGGTTATCTCACCCGGACGCGTTGAAGCGCCACATCGAGTTCGCGCACAAGATATTTCTGGTACTCTTCGACCATGAGGAATTCAATATCCTCAAGCCTCGACGGAATGATCAGTTTGAAAACCTCGTGCCATTGATCAGATTCTGCATTCCCCTGCAATTACAAGCACAAAAGCATGGAGTAGAGATAAAACCAGAACAGGACCTCACTATCTTGTACCCTCACACTGCTGCGTTTCTGAATCATTCCTAACTCATATTCTCTTTTACCCGTTCCCTACAACAGCATCTTTGTACCTTTATACATGGGATCCGGTCGCTCACGGCCTATATGATGTCTTTCTATGTCCAACCGCCACGACTCCGAGTACAAATTTCAGCTTACGACTACAAGTACTATATGGTACTGGAATCAAATGGATGATCGCGACTACACTATGAGCACGCTATTTGCCCCAGAGATATGACAGTTTGATCAGAATTCATTGAATCCCGAACCTATCGGCATGCACCAACGCAGGTCGAGTATCCCGCCAAATGAGGTCTAGGTGGACCTAATTGCATCCCCGGAATACTATGTGTTTTTGCGAACAAAACACACCAGAAATGATCGAAAGCAAAACAGAACTAGACACGACGCCTTTGCCGAATACGACACACAACACGTTTAAGGCTTGTTGTCTTGCGCAGGAGCAGTCTTTCGAGGAATGCAATCGGGATTTCAGGTGAATAGTCGACGAGGATAGGAACCACCTTCACGACTAGCTTGCCGAGTGCGACGAAAGGCTCAATTGCTGTCAGGAACATGATGGATATATCTTCTGGATTGTTATTCCTCGTCCATCCAGCGTTCCTGATGTATTGATCCATCAAGATCTCGAGCTGTGCGCATGCCTCGTCCACATCCGCGACGCAAGAAAACCAATCATCAATCCCCTGCTCGATCGATTGCTCGACATCATAGAGAGTAACTTCAGAGTCAGCAAGATATGCCTCCGAAAAAAACGTCCCGTTCGCAGACAAAAAATCTTCAATAGTTCCACGGGGACGATGGCTGGGATGGAAGGGAGTAACGACAGGTTTGTGGCCAGGATTCGCGAGAGCGTCGCGAATATATTCACGACTGTCCAGGAGCGAGAGCTGTGTGTCCCTTGTACATAAGTTCATCCTTGGAAGGGTTCTGAAATGAGGATGGTCGGGCGTTCAGCTGCCTGAGCCTGGCATCAAGGGTCTCTCCAAGACGAAGCAGATCGCTGGAAAAATCTGCATCGTTTGCATCCCTTGCAAGGGTGCATATAAAGAACAATATGAATCGTTTGTAGGAAGCACATCCAAGGGGAGAACAATCAAGGGATGTCTGGATTGCGACTCTGATGAGGAACCAAAGAGGCGAGCGACGCCAAGCATTCTCAAGGACGTTACGGCCAACGTGGTCGCGAACACGTTTTGTGATGCAAGGAACATCGGCGGTACGATCAATACCTCGCAAGATCCCAGTAAACAGCGCACTAACACAATGCGGAACGGGAAGAGGAAGATCCGAATCGATAGCATTAGAACGAGAGAGAAAGTTGGCGAGTTTGAAATGAAAATCCCCATCATCAAACACCTCGTTAGGCGTCTCGACAGCTGACCAAGGATACGAGCATATCAGTGACCCAGCTGTTCTCTCTCCAGCATCACTGCTTGGGGACACCTCGAATGACTCGCACAGCGTAGAGTTCTCCCGCTTCGTGAGGATAACCGCAAAATTATGAGGTCGCATGGAAAACGCAAGGATATCTATAGACTGTAAGCACGGATCCACATAGAACCTGTGAGCGTACCTCCTTGTTCGCATTTCGCGCAGCTGGGAGATGACGTGGGCGTTGACCATTTGCTCGGACTGGATGGAGGCTTGCAAGTTGTCTAACATCTTTGTGATGCGATGCCATGGAGCCTCTTCAGAAATTCCGTAGAGGTGCACACTATAAGCATGTGCAGCAGCGCACACTGCACGAACTAGTGAAAGGTCTTCTTCTAGGGTATGATAGTCGTAGTCGGGAAGTTTGACAGGAAGAAACACATGGGTAACAGCATAATGTAATGACTGAGAGGTATGGACAAATGCTGGTGAACTCGTCTTGATATTAGCGGTAGACGTGGTGGTATTAGGGCAAGAACTGGTGAGAATGCGGCATGCACGAGTCCGAAAGCAGCCTCTGGAGAGGTCTAAGTCCTTGGTCATGAACGGTATGATTCCCAAGACTTGGTCTGCCTCTAATTAAGACCTCAGGCCTCAGTACTCAGTACTGCGGCGTCACTGCTATCCAACTGCTCCAAGAAGATACACCTTCACAGACGCCAAGTCTACGACACCGAGAACAAGCAGAACAACAGCTGCGAATGACAAGATTTCCGAAACCATCACTGACCTTTTCAAAAGTTCACGAAAACTATATTCTCGTTTCAAGAAGCTGTCATTCCGGACTGCAATCTTGTGGGTCTCTTCCATCCCAGGTGACTTGTGCATGACAACTTCGCTCAGGAATCATTGGTGTCGAGGATATTCCCAAGTCTCAAATGAGTTACCACATCATCCAGGGGGGGGGATCTAACGCTCTTGAGCAGAGCATGCCAACTTCCGTCCCGATGAACACCAAGCAAGTGCCACTTTGCGGGGAGATTGACTATCTGCATTTCCACTCCTTGAAGTTGAGGAGCTCTATGATACTTCCGAAAGAATCCTTCTCACTATCAACACCCGGACTCGCGAAGGCATAGCTAGCCCAAAGAGTTTGGTTCGGATCGTCGGTACGACCTTTGCAGCTAGACGATCTCACACTGGCAGGGAAGGCTTCCAAATAATCTCTGGACGCAAACATTGCATTCCGACACTGGACCGATGCACAGCCAGAGCCTCATTGCCTCGTTCCAGTGTGGAGGTGTGTTTCAGCGACTGATCTATGCGTTTGCGAACACACCGAGCACCCTGTTGTCCAGGACGCGTTTACTCGGGCCAAATTATCGTCATTCCACTGCCACTGGGAGGTTGGGCACTTGCAGTTTACATTTCCTGCATGTATGTCAAGGGTGCCCAGGGTTGGTTCCAGACACAGACCGTTGGCCGACTCGCCAGCGATGGCGACATTCTCTTTTCAATATGAAACCTGTCTGGCCTTTTTTCTCTCGATGACGTGCTCGACATTGCGCTCGGACACCTGATCTACATATTGTTTGTATCTCACTCACTTGGACGGATGGTCCCAGTGACGATCCCTAGTTTTTTTTTCTCGAATTTCGGCGTGCGTCGCGCGTTGTGACTAATTGAAACAAACACGGACCTGAAATCACACGTAGATGTATGTAGGTACTTCAATGTAGCAGCGACAAGGTTGCAATATTAATCAAATGCAATAAGTAGCTGTGTACATACTTGGATGTACTGTTCTCAGCAAGAGTGGAAAGTGACACCGAATACAAAAGGCGCACGAGTCAACCAAAGAGAACAAGTACTGTCAGTATTCGAGCCAAGATGTCATGTAGAACCGCATTCGAGTTCAAGGAGAACGAGCGTCGAGATTAACACGGGGGTGGGTCTGGACCGCCAGACCGTCGACCTGCTCATACCCGAGAAGCAACTCCCAAAGGGTCAGCATACTCAAGTCACCAGCGAGACCATCACCCATCGTCGTGGAGGCACGTATGGTTTCGCAATGGATACGCAAGGCTAGCAATACACACAAGGGGGAGGAGGCATGCATCATCATCCGTCACGAGGGGTCAGTTCGAACCACGACAAACGCGGAGCAAAGAAAAAAAAAGAAAAGGAGAAAGCGAGAGTATCCAGCAACAGAACGGGATATGCAACGATGCGAGAGGGAAGACAGATGCGCAAAACACCAACAAGAAAAACAGAAAAACACATGCAAGTAGAATAGAATAAAAGATGGACGATCGGACGAGGTGTCGTAGGAGGGAGGAGACAGCAGCCTCCATGTATATGTATTTTTCTGCGTCAACGACGACCGTATCTTCATCCTCACCCGCACGATCTGCACCTTGCACGCGAGGAGTGAATGGCTCTGAAGTCACGTCATTGGTCCGTCCTCGGAGCGCCATGGTCGTTTGAGAGGGTTCCTTCCTTGTCCGTTCGCACCAGTGAGCGATGACCACTCCGAAGACGGTGGATCTTGTTCGTGTAATCTGTTAAGTGGACGCAGACAGGGCAGGGACGTGGAGAGAGTCGAGCGCATCAACGGCGTGTAATGCATCTGCGTTTGTGGCATCTGCGGCATTGGAATTGCGGCGGTAGACGAAGAAGACGAACAGGAGTGACCAAACGGAACACTCGCAACGGGTCCCGCACCTATCGTGCTGGAAGAGAACCCAGCGCCAGCCCCACTATTCGCCTCGAGCGCGTGCAACTCCTCGTGCAGCCGTTGGTTCGCAAACTTGAGTTGTTGAAGTTCGTATTGCCAGCTTGACCCTCGAGTGGTTTCCAGCTCCTCAAAGAGCGATGCGCCGGATGGATGAATCGAGGGCTCGTCGCTATCGTCCCCACTATCTATCTGAATCTTCACCTGGCTCGATCCGTGACCCGATTTAGGATCAAAGCCGGCATCGATGTGGTTTCTCGACTGGTACTCCGTGTTTGACAGCACGGTAGCCTGGCATACGATAGGACACAATGGGTTATTGAACGGATGGATGAGCGGGGTCGAGGCAGCACCGATGGACGATGTCGATGGCGGCGCATGCTTGCGGGACCGCGGGGTACGATAAAATACGAGCCGCACAGGTACCACATGAAGTTCTCTATGCACCAGAGACATCGTCACCACTGTGGGTGGAGGGTCCACCATACTCCTCGCCTACATCCACCCGGGGGAAGAGAGAGCAAATTTCTAAATCGTGCTAAAAAAACGGAAGGGGGAAGAGACATACCTCCGGGGTATCCAACTTGGCCAACTCAGCTTCGACACGTTCTCTCATACCACTCCGACTATCCCTCACCATCGCCCAGATACTCCTTCCAATCACCTCACCGGTTCCCCATCCAAGCACGTCCCTCACGCTCGCAGATGCAACTAGGAAAGTGCCCTGGGACGACAACAGCGCCCAAAATTCCAGGGGATCGATCGATGCTGCTCCAGGTGCCTCTCCCGGAGACGTCTCACTAAGCCTCGAACCTGAAAATCGAAATCGAACAGTGATCAGAAACGACAAATACTCGAGTCTAGCTGGAGACTCGCACCTGCCGTCATACGCGAGCTACCGTAGGTATCTTCTCGATTGCACCGGGCACTACGAAGACCACCTGCCTTGTCAACGCTACCCCACCGCACGCGGGGCATCCATCGCGCGCGCCCAGAGAGTATAATCGCTTTCCGTCCCTTTCCCGGTTCAACGTGGAGCCTGCCACGACACTCGAGCCAAACATATGGCTGTGCTGTCCCATCGGACGGATCGTTTGAATACAATGTCCCCGACGACGGTGATGATTGGGAAGGCTGGAAGTCGTCCTGCTCAACAGATGTCTCTCGCGTCTGCGAAGGCGGAGAGAACGTCGACACTTTGGGTAGAGCGCGAAAGAGCAGATCCACCGATTTCGGGCTAAGATTGGACGCCGTCGACGAGCCCACGTCGCTGGTGCCTGCAATACTGAGTCCGCTCACACTACCCTCCTTTAACTCTCTCATAAGTGGCACTAGATCTGCAGGATGACAAACATCAGATATGCTTTTACCTACAAGTTCTTCTGGCTCATAGCCGAGGACAAGCCGAACCGAAGGCGCAACATAGAGGAAGGCGCCTTTGAGAGACAACACGAGCAAGAAATCTGGGAGAAATTCAAGAAGCAGAAGTGAAAGGGACGGGGATAGTGAGATGGGCATCGATCCGGTCATCGTATTACCGCTAGCCGACATGCGATTCATAGAAGCCGAACTAGGTGGTGGCGTTACGAGCATCGTGAGGGGGATTGTTGCATTGCTGGCTTGCTCTGCTGATCCGCTTGAAGCGTTAGTTGGACCAGACACGTTTGTCCTCGTCGAGATCGGCACCGAATCCGTGAAGGTCGTGTTGGCGATGAGATTTCTCAACTCCTTCGACACTGCTATACTCATCATTTGCCCGTGTCTTCCCCCCTTGGTTCCGATATTCGTCATGTTCTGGGCTTGGGCCAGCTGGGCAAGACCATGATTCATACCAGGAAGCCCAGCGTTGCTGGCGACGCTGCTTGTTCCCCAAGAGCTGTTGTAATAACTCCCATCCCGTAGTTTATCGAGTATCCGATTTGGCTGTTCCGTCAAGTCCACCTGAAATCCGATATGGTAGGCAACTTCATCAGCTTCTTCGGGCGTATTGTGTACACCACCACGAAGAGGGATGACGGTGACGAGATTGATAAAGGCTTGCCCGCCTTTTCTATAATTGATCAGGGTTGTTTGGCATTCCTTGGACGACGAAAGCAATTTTCGCATGTAAGAAACGGCCTCTGGGGATTCGAAGCGACGATGTCCACCTTTTGCGACGTTACCAGTTGGGGACTGCAAGAAGCGGCAATTACGTCCAAGAACGTCTTGCTCGCGATACCCTGTCAGATGGCAGAACGTGGGAGAAGCGTACACAATGGGAGAGTCGTATCGTCTCACGTCCACAATGACGAATGAGCATGAAAGATCAACGGGACCAAGCTGAATCGTTGGATTGGGACGGCTCACTACTCGGGAGAGAATTGAGAGGACATCAAATCCTGATGCCGAATACACTGGAAGGCCAAGTGCGGATGGGGACATGACGGAGAGAGAGGTAGCAGAATCTGGAACAAGGGCATTGGAGAGCGAGTACAAAGTGGAGTTGGATGAATCCGCGGATGGGGGGGAGGAAGGAAGATTAAGAATATAGGGAGTAGTAGTGTCGAGCGAGGGTGGTGGTTTTGGAAGGTGTGGTTCTGAAAGGTGCTGCTGCCGTGGGTCCACGCTCGTAGTGACACTGGGGGGGAAACTAGGGGGAAGGCGTTGTGACTC
>JBBPQT010000567.1:0-13655 GCA_038092715.1 Boletus smithii | reverse complement strand
ATTTGGGCGGATTGTCGACGACGGTGTCGACTAGACTTAGGGACTAAGTGGAACAGTAGAAGGTAGATGATATTGTAAGGATGGAGTACATCCTTTTATAGTCCGGGCATACCCGGGACTTTAGCATGTCCAAAGGAACACAAACAAAGGAGAGGCGCAAATGGTATAGTAGGTATATGTGCAAGGAAGGAAGGGAACAGAGCAAAGAGTTTGTATGAGTAGGTATAACGCATAGGACATGATTGGGATGGTTAGAGAACTCGAATGTGCGAATAGAAACTTACTGGCGAATGAATCTGGACACGGATAACGGATTCCGGAGGTTCCAGACAGAAGGACATGGACAGGAAGGGTGCAGACCTGGAAGGAAAAAGAGCAGAAACGAGCGGACAATGATGGACAAAGTGGAGTAGTAGTAAAGGATTGATGGATACCACCAAACGACCAGTTACAGCCGTAGGGAATAGTCGTTCCCTACACCGTGTTTCACTTTGCTTGATCAGGATGTCTACGTGGCATTGAAAACCTGCATTAGATGCACAGATGAGCTTTGGCAGCATCACTCCGAGAACTACTCACTGAGTTCCCACCACACTCACTCATCCTGGATCATACTTGTGTCCACTGTAAGCTCACTCTGCATCTGTCAAAACTTACAACCAATCGCCACTGGCATGAAGCAGCCACCCCCTTCGAGAACACCACAAGACCAATATCGCCAATCTTGTTAGAGGAAAAGTTAGCAAAGCCATGATGCATAGCGCTGGTCATAGACAACTTAGCTGGGTGTCAAATTGTCAATGTAGTCGTAGATATTCTAAACATTCTCCAAAGTTGTGGGGCGGCCGAACGTGTAGTCACAAATAGCACCAAAGAAGGGTTGCTCAACATTGAAGGCTGCTCTGAAACGAGTGAAAAAAGGTACTATATAGTTATGCTATGAAAGAAACACCACCTGCTAGTATATTTGTGGCATATCAAGAGCAACATTGATGAGGTCTGCTGCTGTTGGGTAATGAGCGCCAGGTCATTGAATGACAGTTGGGGAGCACAACTCATGAGGAAGGGTTGCATGTGTAGAGTTTGTGCTATCGTTAGTATCTTGACTCGGAGATCGGTAGTGTACTAGTATGACCATAAGACATTTTTTCGTTCTGTTATTGAGTGAGTGGGCACAGTCCTTGCTGGGGAGAAGGTCAGCTGCATTGAGAGTGATTGCAAAAGTTTTCACAAGTTCAATGATTTGACATGTGATGTAGAATGCTGTACAAACACAACCAAACCCAAATCTAGCTTACACTTTTTTGACCACTTGTACAGGTCACCTGCCAGTGCACGCAAAATACATCCCTTCAAGCTACCGCGTCGCAAGCCATTCAACCCCAACAACCATGGCCACCCCACCATTACCACACGATTGTGTCTCCATGACGCTGTTTGTAAACACAAATGCAATGTCATGTGTTGCATCAAACATGAACATGAACACGAACATGAGCAACCATTCGTGTTCATGTTCATGTTCATCACGTTCTCTGTTGTTCATCCCAACCACCTAATATGTTTGTGAAAAAACACAAACACAAACGATTTCCTGTTTGTGTTTGTGTTTGTTCACGTTCACGTTTATCTTGTCTCCCACATCTTGTCTCCTCACCTCACCACCCTTCGACTTCACTAGCCCCAACCCACCCAATCCCATTTGCAAACAAAAACAAATGTGAACGGTAATCATTTGCGTTCATCTCCTTACCCTCACCACCCTTTAACCTCATTCATCCCATCCCCACCCAATCCCATTCACAAACAAACATGAACACAAATGGTTGCGTTCGTGTTCATGCATGTCTCCTCACTCTCAGCCTTCACCACCCATTCCCATTCCCATTTGCGATCAAACACAAACACAAACATTTCTGTTCGTGTTCATGTTTGTTTGTGTTCGTCCACCCCAACTGTGACCTATTTGCGAACAAAGGCACACTATGGTACTATGTCAATAGGTAGTAGGTACATAGATCATCATTCATAATATTAGTACTATGTTTGAGACTTGGACTTTCATCATGTTCTGTGGGAACTGTGGCCATCTGTAGGGACTGTGAATACTTTTTGACAGTTCTGACAGGCCCAACAGTTGCCCACAGTCTGTGCAGTCGTCACAGTAGGGGTGCCATATTGCTGATGTAGTGTAAGCAATCTAGACTGTAGTCTAGACTTTAGATCACATGGTCATGAATGTATCATGTGATGAGTCACGTCTATTAGGATAAGAATCCTAATGAATGAGTCACACCCAGGAATGAGTCACTCCTAATTGTTACGATCCGAGGGATCTAGCTAACATGCAACTAACCCTCAAAAGGGAAACGTCTGCGCTGAAGCCCACAAGTAGGATAGCTCTGACTATAAGCCAAGGGACGCGATAGGTTAATGAGTGTCCCGCAGGACGAGGGGAGTGGGTTGAAGTCAGACGGTGAGCAGAAGCCTTAGAACTCAGTACCCGTGTGGGGGCAGGGAGAACAAATGGATTAGACTGAGGGATGTAGTCGCCTCAGTCCTACTTTATATACTGTACAGGCGCATGCACAGACCATGCTGTGCATGAGAGGATATACTATACAAGGATAAGATGAAGAAGCATCAGTGGGAAAGTTCCCATGATGCTGGGAAAACAAAGTTAAGAAGTGGCAGAGATGAATGCCTCGTGTTCGGGAATGGTCCGGTCACATGATGGGTCACATGCCAGTTCCCACGATCACGTGCAGTCATAGATATGAAGAAAAAGTGTAAAGTATGGTAGAGAAAGGGGCGTTTCGTAACACTACCCCCCCCCAAGGACTTGTATTCCAGATGAGATCCGAAGGAGTCCACAACCGTGAAATTTTCGTAAGGAGCAAATAAAGTCCCAAATTGTTCAACCAAAATACCATGCATTTTACATGGAGCAGCGGGGTTAAGGTGGTGGAAGTCACAGACAGCTAGCGGAGCCGTGGAGATAATATCCGCTGATTCCCAAGTCTGGTCTGACTCGCCAAATCCAACCCATTGCACCAAGTACTGCAGCTTCCGTTTATGGAGCCGAGAAGCCACAATGCAATCAACCTCAAATTGTTCCTTGCCATTGGCGTCAATGCAGACCGCTTCCGGTTTAGGTATGGGTTGCCCGGGAAGCGGGGTCCGATAGGGTTTAACGTGGGAGATATTAACCATCGGGTGAATGCGGATGGATGTGGGGAGTCAGAGTTTTACTGCATTAGGGGCGACCTCTAGTATGGAATAGGGGCCAATCCATTTTTGGGTGAGCTTCTTGGATGCATACGGCAGTGCCAAGTTTTCGGTAGAAAGCCAAACTTGTTGGCCAATAAGGTACTCCGGTGCCTCGGACCTTCTTTTGTCCACTTGCACCTTCATTTTCTCCGCGGACAATTTCAGGGCTAGTGCTATCTCGGAGTGGGCACAACCAGTTTCCTTCAAAAACGACCCCCCAGGCCCTTTGGCTTTCCCTTCGAATCCCATGTGCGGTTGATAATTGTGTGTGACCGAAAACAGGGTGGTGCCAGTAGCCAACGTGAGAGAGTTGTTATGTTGGAATTGTGCTAATTTGATCCAATCAACCCACGACTCCTGCTTCATCATGACATAAGTGCGGAGATATTGTTCTAGATCTCGGTTAACGCGCTCTGTCTGACCATCCATTTGGGGATGATAGGCCGTGGATATTTTTTGGGATATGCCCAACCCTTTGCATAGCTCCTTCGTAAAGTCCGAGACGAATTGTGGTCCTCGGTCGGAAACAATTGTCAAGGGGAGTCTGTGTACACACCAAACATTGTCCCTAAAAATTACAGCAAGGTCCAAAGAAGAAACCATGTCAAAGCATGGCATGAAGACGACTTCTTTGGAGAAGCGATCTATGATAACCGTGAGGGCGTTGAAGCCTTGAGAAGATGGAGGTAGTCCGGTAATAAAATCAACCAAAAGATCTTCCCACGGGTGACTAGGTGTGGGAAGAGGAAGAAGTTTGCCTGCCAGTGCTTTTGTCTTACTCTTCGTGAGGGCGCACACTTGGCAGCTATCTACATAAAGTTTGGTATCTTTCGTGACACCAGGCCATGTGTAGTAGTGGGATATTAAATGCATGGTTCGGGTATGACCCGTGTGACCAGCTGCGGGAGAATCATGTGTAAGTGTGAAGAGTTCTATTCGTAATGGTTTGGGTATAAAGATTTTGTTTTTGGTATTTTTGAAAACTTTTTCTTGTGTATCGTATGTAAAGTCCAAGAAAGGTTCTAAGCTGATTTTTTGTGTTTCATTTTTTATTTTTTCATAAAAGGTAGAGGAAATTGAGATCTGGTTTATAAATAAATCTGGTGGGAGAACCGTAATGTTGGCATTATGATCTGTTACAGCATCCCCATGATCGGGCCAGCGAGAGAGCGTGTCTGCACGACCGTTGGTAGAGCCAGGTTTGTAAACCATGCTGTAATTAAATTCTTGTAGGACCGCATGCCAACGCGCTTGTCGGCCTGATAAGGTTTGCGGCTTCTTCCAATACTCCAGGTTTTTGTGATCGGTCCAGATTTCAAAATGATCCCAACCTAAAAGGTAGTGACGGTACTCATTTAGAGCCCTTATCACTGCTAGAAGTTCCTTATCGTATATAGGATAGTTCCACTCAGCGGAATCGAAGGAGTGAGAAGAAAAAGCACAAGGTTGCCAATGTCCATCTTCGCACTTTACCGAGAGCACCGCCCCTGTAGCAATATCCGAGGCGTCGGTTTCTAGATGCATCTCCTGATTTCCTTTTGGGTGTGCTAACAGGGGGGTTTCTCTAAATTTACCCTTTAGCATATCAAATGTGTGTTGCTGTGTGGATCCCCATGTGAATGGAACATCTTTTTTGGTTAGATTGTTCAGGGGGCGTGCGAGTGTGGCGAAGCCCTCAATGAAGCGCCTATAATAATTACAAAGTCCGAGAAAACCCTGGACATCTTTTAATTTAGTCGGTTTGGGCCATTCAAGGACCCCAGCCACTTTAGCGGGCTGCATTTCGACACCGTCTTTGAAAATTACCATCCCTAGAAAGTCTACCTTTTCTTTGGAAAAGAAGCATTTCTCCGGCTTTGCGTACAGATTGTTTTCGCATAAGAGCTGGAGAATCTCCTTAACAACTTCTTCATGTTCGGACTTGGTTTTCTTGCTAGTGAAGATACTGAGGTCGTCCAAGTACTGCATAACAATGGCGTAGTGTCCATTAAAGATGTCATTCATCATTTGTTGGAAGGTAGGGGGGGAGTTGGTCATGCCGAAATACATGACCGTGGGTTCATAGGCTCCTATGGGGGTGACGAAAGCGGCCTTCCATTTGTTGCCTTCTTTGATCTGAACATTGTTGTAACCCCATTGGAGATCTAGGGTGGTGAACATGTCGGCATCTTTTAACCGATCTATAAGAGAAGAAATTAGAGGTAGAGGGTACACATTTTTAATGGTACCCTCATTTAAATAATGGTAGTTCATGACCAATCTCTTTTTGCCATCTTTCTTTGGAATAAAAAATACAGGGGATGTCTGAGGGGATTTAGAAGGGCAGAGATACCCTTTAGCGACTTCCTTTTCGATGAACATGTGGACTTCGTCCATCTCAGAATTGGAGAGCAGAATTACTCTACCCTTTTTCGGTACGAAATCAGGTTTGAGATCTATGGCGTGATCCCACGGCTTTCGCAGTGGGAGCCGTTCCGCTTCTTTTTCTGAGAACACGTCTAGGAAATTGTGGTAGGCTTCCGGCACCTTTTCTGCTAATCCTTCCTCTATTGCCCGATGCGCTATGTTTACATGAAAGGGAAGTTGTTGTTTGTAGGGTCCATCTCCCATAATTTTACAAAATTGTGTGCATGAAGGAAAAGAAATCTTTTTGGCTACCCAATTGATTGTAGGGTTGTGTTGGTACAACCAATCATAACCAATGATCATTCGGTGAGATCCGATGCGAGAAACGTAAGCATCTATCACTTCAGAATAACCTGCTATTATAACAATAATTGTGACAGCGTGGGTAATTTGTCCAATAGCTCCGTCAGAGCCATCTGCGTTTTTTACAGAAATGGCTTTGGGAATTAAGTAAACCGGGATACCATGCCGGTGTGCATAGTCTTTATTGATGAAGGTGTGAGATGCCCCTGAGTCTAGTAACACCTTAAGCGTACGTGATTGCCAACCTGTGGCTTGATGATTCAGGATGCTGACGTCAAGGGACATCTCACTACCAAAGTCCAAAGTGGAAGTCCTACAAAAAGAAGTGAGGGGTTTATAATGAGATGAAGATTTTTGTTGCCTTACGAGAGAATTAAGCATGCTATTTTTTGATTCTGGCGCTGCGCCTGGATGGGACGCTCTCTCGGAATTGTCACATATATTACGTAGTACATGTGACATAGAAGCAACAGGAAAGTCAATCTCGGTACAATCTACTGAGTCATTCTCGTCCTTTGTGTGGAGCATCACGCTATCGTCTGTGACTATTGTATGATTGCCTAAAGTAAGAGTTTGTTCGTAAGGACCCTCTTCCCTTACGAACTGTGTCCTTTTAAAGCCTTGGCGGCCCAGTGGTGCACTTCAACTTCAAACTTGTCGCAGTAGTAAGCTTCGGCCTCTGCCGACACATACAACATTCCCACACTCTGTTGAGCTACCTGAGCTCCAGAGGGTACAGTCGTAGGTGGCGTGGGAAGGGGACAAGCGGAGTACGAGTACACCTGTGTCTCGTAAGGGGCGCTCTCCTCAGCTTGCCAATAGCCGGTTGCAGGGTCGAATGAATATTGTTGCCTCGATTGAGGCGGGAAAGAATGTTTCACCCGTTTTGAAGGGTTGGTGTTGCAATTGGGCCAGATGTGCCCTTGCTTTCCACACCCATAGCAGGTCCTTGTTTCCTGCCTAGGTGTGAAGGCTTGTTGCACACTGATCTCCATCGGGGCTCCTCTTCCGGGTTGGGTACCGGTGGCTGTATAACGATGTGGGGGTGGATATGGTGGACATTGTGGGGGAGGATAGTAAGGACAAGGAGGGCCGTGGGGTGGTGTTGGAGCGGCCTGTCGTGTGGGGGCTCCTCGTTTGACTGTGATTTTTTCGAAGGCTCTTCCATATACCCGGATAGCCACCTTGAATAGATCAACGTCCATTTCAGCTGTGGGTTTGTTGATCTGGATCTGGTAATAGATCCTGTAATCGACTGCCTTTTTGAGCAGCTCTATCACCTCCCGAGATTCAATCTCACTTTCCTTTTATAATACCTCGAACTTCTGCAAGAAGAGATTGACAGAAGTTCCCAACTGCTGTAATGCATTGAGCTTCTTGTAGCTTTCATGTACCAATGTATCAATACAGAAATAGTCCTTGATTTCGTCTTGGAGACGGTTCCATGTTGGCCAGGCCCGTTCTCCGACGTCTCCCCAGATGCCGTGTTCGTCCTTTTCTCTGGTGCTTTCCTTTTCTAAATATTTCTCCATTGTCAGCTGGGTGAACCCTTTGGCTTTGTCCTCCAGGTGTGAGAGAACGGCAACACATCGGATTTTATTGGATTTCCAAGTTTGGGTGGAGACCCAAAGACGGATCTTGATCCACCAAAAATGCCACTTGGCCTTGTCACCGTCCCAGTTGTCTGGGTCCGGAATTTTCTTGGTGACGCTACTCTTATTCTCGAGCGTCATATCGGCGATCCTACTTGCCAGGTCTTCCATTGTTGTCATTGTTTCTTCCTAAAGTTCTTACTTCGTGGACTATTCCAACCACGATCTGGGAACTCGCTTGACTAGTTTTCAGAGGTGGTGCTTCTTGTTTCGTAAATGGTACCGATATCTTCTTCAGCAATATATCATATAATGGTAGGTAGAACCCTTAACTTTGGGTATGAGAACAGCGGTGGTAGTAATGCGTAACAAAGTGTTGGCGTCAGCCAATACCCTAAAAGTGCGGGTATGAAGAAAGTTGTATCTGGGACAGAAATGCCGCAGGCGAAAGCATGTGACATTACAGGTAATCACGCGAACCTGGGGACCAGATGTATCGTCTATCCCTAGACGCAGTGTCGACAAGCACACTGAACCACCCCTAGTGCACTATGGGGGATAGCAACATTATTCTTATTTGTGACACCGAACGAGCGTATGACTAGAGTGGGCCGGGTTCTATTCCCAAGAGCATAAGCAGCTCCAAGCTTGGGATACTATCCAAGGTGTGGCTAGACAAGTCTAATCCAAGTGTTACGATCCGAGGGATCTAGCTAACACGCAACTAACCCTCAAAAGGGAAACATCTGCGCTGAAGCCCACAGGTAGGATAGCTCTGACTATAAGCCAAGGGATGCGATAGGTTAATGAGTGTCCTGCAGGATGAGGGGAGTGGGTTGAAGTCGGACGGTGAGCGGAAGCCTTAGAACTCGGTACCCGTGTGGGGGCAGGGAGAACAAATGGATTAGACTGAGGGATGTAGTCGCCTCAGTCCTACTTTATATACTGTACAGGCGTGCACACAGACCATGCTGTGCATGAGAGGATATACTATACAATGATAAGGTGAAGAAGCATCAGTGGGAAAGTTCCCATGATGCTGGGAAAACAAAGTTAAGAAGTGGCAGAGATGAATGCCTCGTGTTCGGGAATGGTCCGGTCACATGATGGGTCACGTGCCAGTTCCCACGATCACGTGCAGTCATAGGTATGAGGAAAAAGTGTAAAGTATGGTAGAGAAAGGGGCATTTTGTAACACTAATACCATTAGGGTAACTTGGCTAGTGATGTTACATTCTCAACACTCCTCCACACTGTTCATGATGGGAATGGCGTAAGGGTAAGCATCTTTCTTCCCTCTTGAAACTTAATGTTACCAAGGTTCTTAGTAAAGATGTCTGCGAACTGTATGTTAGTAGGAACATAGAATAGTTCTACTTCACCATTTTCAACAGCTTTGTGAATATAATGCTGAGGAAGTCTAACATGTTTAGTACGACCTTCTTGTGCAGGATTAGAAGCAAAAAACATAGCTCCTTGATTATCCACACACATAGGAACACTGCCTAGTGGAATGTGAAGTTCTCCGAAGAGATTCTGGATCCACTGAATTTGTTTAGTGCATTCAGTCATACCACAGTACTCAGCTTCAGTAGAAGAGAGTCAAACATGTTTCTGTCTCCTGGAAAGCCATGAGACTATTCCATTTGACAAGAACATGGCATAGCCGGTGGTGGATCTGGATGTTTCAACGTCTCCTGCCCAATCAGTATCAGAGTAGGCAATGAGTCCATTGTTATCACCGATTGCAGTATACTTAATGCAGAGATCTTGTGAGTGAGATAAGTAGCAAACTATTTGCATCACCTTCTGCATGTGTTCCTCAGAAGGATTAGAGGAAAACTGTGACATCTTGATTACTGCGTTTGTGATGTCTGGTCTTGTTCCAAGCATGATGTACAGCAAGGATCCAATGACCGATTGGTATTGACTTCTCAGCGAAGGATTCTCTTTTCCTTCGTTGGCTCTCGGAATGTATCCGGTAGGAAGTGGTACAACTGTAGATTTACAGTTCTCCTGACCAAAATGCTTGACAACTTTAGTAGCATATTTAGTTTGATCAAGGATCAGAGTCCGCTTATGCAGATCTCTAGTAATTCTCATACCAAGATACTCTTTGGCTTCACCAAGGTCATGACATTTCCATTTAGTCATGAATTTCTTTTTGTGTGAGAGGATCTGTGATCTGTTGCTATCCATGAAGAGAGCATCGTCAATGTAGATAACTACAATGATAATATCCTTGCCAATGAACTTAACATAGACTCCTGAGTCTGTAGTGCATCTCTTGAAGCCTAAATCAACAAGACTTTTGTGAAGCAGCTTGTTCCACTGGAGTGCTGCTTGCTTGAGGCCATAGATGGCCTTCTTGAGGTGACAGACCTTGGTTTCCTGGCCTTTAACTATGAAGCCTTCTGGTTGTGTCATATAGATTTCTTCATCTAACTTGCCAAATAGGAAGGTGGTTCTGACATCTAGTGCTTCAATTACCCAATCATTGAGCGCCACTAACGCAAGAATCAGTTGGATAGTTTCAAATCTTGCAACTGGTGCAAAGGTTTCTTTGTAGTCTATTCCGAAGATCTGAGTAAAGCCTTTCGCTACAAAGTGAGCTTTTACCTGGTTGTGTTACGAACCGAAGGTTCTAGCTAACACGTGACCAATCCTTAAAAGGAGAGTGTACACGCTGAAGCCCACAGGTAGGATAGTTCTGACTAAATGCCAAGGGACGCGATAGATTAATGAGTGTCCCGCAGGATGAGGGGAAGGTGTTTGAAGGCGAAGGCGATGAGCGGAAACCTTAGAACTCGGTACCCTTGTGGGGGCAGGGAGAACAAATGGATTAGACTGAGGGATGTAGTTGCCTCAGTCCTACTTTATATATGTTACAGGCTTGCGCACAGACCATGCTGTGCGTGAGAGGATCTACTATACAAGGATAAAGGGAAGAAGCATCGGTGGGAGAGTTCCCATGATGCTGGGAAGAAGAAGTTGAGAAGAAGTGGAGATGAATGCCTCGTGTTCGGGAATGGTCCGGTCACGTGATAGGTCACGTGCATTCATAGGTGTGAAGAAAAAGTAAAGTACAAGTGTAAAATAGGGGCGTTTCATAGCACTACCCCCCCTCTGAGGACTCGTATTCCAGACGAGATCCACAGGAGTCCACAAACATCAAATTCTCGTAAGGAGTAAACAAAGAATCAAATTGTTCAACCGAGATGCCACATATTTTATGCGGTGTGGCAGGGTTTAGGCGGTGGAAATCGCGGACGGCCAGTGGGGCCATAGAAATGATGTCCACTGATTCCCAGGATTGATCGGAATCACCAAAACCAACCCACTGAACCAGGTACTGTAACTTCCATTTATGCAATCGAGAAGCTATGATGTGATCAACTTCAAATTGTTCTTCTCCGTTGGTGTCAATGCGGACCGCTTCCAGCTTAGGCACAGGTTGCCCGGGAAGCGTGGCCCAATAGGGTTTGATGTGCGAGATGTTAACCATCGGATGGATCCGTATGGACACGGGGAGGCGAAGTTTAACGGCATTAGGGGCGACCTCTAAGATGGTATAGGGGCCGATCCATTTCTGCGTGAGCTTTCTGGCTGCGTACGGTAGTGCCAGATTTTTGGTTGAAAGCCAAACCTGTTGGCCAATAAGATACTCCGGTGCCGCGGACCTTCTTTTATCCGCCTGCACCTTCATTTTCTCCACAGACGTTTTTAGAGCCAGTGCAATCTCGGAATGGGCACACCCAGTTTCCTCCAAAAACGACCCCCCAGGCCCCTTGGCTTTCCCTTCAAATCCTACGCACGGTTGGTAATTGCGTGTGACCGAAAATGGGGTGGTGCCGGTAGCCGAAGTGAGGGAGTTGTTATGTTGGAACTGTGCTAACTTGATCCAATCAACCCACGTGTCCTGCTTCACCATGACGTAATTGCGGAGATACTGTTCTAGATCTCAGTTAATGCGTTCCGTCTGACCATCCGTTTGAGGATGATAGGCTGTGGATATTTTTTGGGATATGCCCAAACCTTTGCATAACTCTTTGGTAAAGTCCGAAACGAATTGTGGTCCTCTGTCAGAAATGATGGAGGAGGGGAGTCTGTGTACACACCAAACGTTATCCCTAAAAATAATTGCTAAGTCCGAGGAAGAAATGGTATCAAAGCACAGCATGAAGACTACTTCTTTCGAGAAGCGGTCGACAATGACCGTAAGAGCGTTAAAGCCCTGAGAAGAAGTAGGTAGTCCGGTGATGAAATCAACTGAAATGTCCTCCCATGGATGACAAGGCGTGGGAAGCGGAAGAAGTTTTCCTGCTGGTGCTTTTGACTTACCCTTTGTGAGGGCGCACACTTGACAGCTATCTACGTATAATTTGGTGTCCCTTGTGACTCCAGGCCACATGTAATAACGAGAAATGAGATGCATGGTGCGGGTGTGACCGGTGTGTCCAGCTGCGGGAGAATCATGTGTGAGTGTAAATAGTTCGATCTGTAAGGGTTCGGGTATAAAGATTTTGTTTTTTGTATTTTTAAAGATTTTTTCTTGAGTATCATACGTAAAGTCTAAGAAGGGTTCTAAACTAATTTTTTGTGTTTTGTTTTTTATTTTTTCATAGAAAGAGGAAGAGATCGAGATTTGGTTTATAAAAGTGTCTGGGGGGAGAATTGTGATATTGGCGTTGTGATTTGTAACAGCATCACCATGGTCGGGCCGGTGTGAGAGAGCATTGGCTCGGCCGTTAGTGGAGCCAGGTTTGTACACCATGCTGTAATTGAACTCTTGTAATACTGCATGCCAACATGCTTGGTGACCTGATAAGGTCTGCGGTTTTTTCCAATATTCCAAGTTCTTGTGATCGGTCCAGATCTCGAAGTGATCTCGTCCTAAAAGGTAGTGACGGTACTCATTTAGAGCCCTTATCACCGCTAGAAGTTCTTTGTCATAAATGGGGTAATTCCGCTCCACGGAATCAAAAGAATGAGAAGAGAAGGCACATGGCCGCCAATGTCCGTCTTCGCACTTTACCGAGAGTACCGCCCCTGTGGCTATATCCGAGGTGTCAGTTTCTAGACGCATCTCCTGATTCCCTTTTGGGTGTGCTAACAGGGGGGTTTCTCTGAATTTTCCTTTGAGCATGTCAAACGCTGCTTGCTGTGTGATACCCCATGTGAACGGAACATCTTTCTTGGTAAGATTGTTTAGGGGTCGTGTGATAGTGGCGAAGCCTTCAATGAAGCGCCTATAATAATTACAGAGGCCCAGGAAACCCTGAATGTCTTTTAACTTAACCGGTTTGGGCCATTCCAGGACCCCAGCCACTTTGGAAGGCTGCATCTCGACACCGTCTTTGGAGATTACCATACCTAGGAAATCCACCTTCTCTTTGGAAAAGAAGCATTTCTCCGGCTTTGCATATAGATTGTTTTCGTGTAATAGCTGGAGAATCTCCTTTACGACTTCTTCGTGTTCTATCTTGGTTTTCTTGCTGGTGAAGATGCTGAGATCGTCCAAGTATTGCAGAACAATGGCGTAGTGTCCATTGAAGATGTTGTTCATCATTTGTTGGAAAGTGGGAGGTGAATTAGTCATGCCAAAGTACATGACTGTGGGTTCATAGACTCCAATTGGGGTGACGAAAGTGGCTTTCCATTCGTCGCCTTCTTTGATCCGTACATTGTTGTAACCCCATTGAAGATCTAGGGTCGTAAATGTTGAGAATGTAGCTTATTAGCTTACAATCGTATACCGGTAATACCAATACTTTGGTAGTACTGAGGCTAATACCCCTAACAGACGAAAGTCAAATCACGTGACTTAAGGTCACATGCTACATACTCCAGACTATAGTCTAGATCGCTTACACTATCCATGATGTCACTATGGCGCAATACTGACGTTATATTGCATCTTACTATACTATTGGCTATCTATACTTAGATTAACCTGCCCTGTAGTTATAGATGGTTTGATAGGAGATTGAACCTTATATCTTAGGAGTATAAAGATTAGATCCTAGCAGCATGTAATCTTTATCTCGAATACCAACATTTGATTTCTCTCTCATCGAGTCTTAC
>JBBPQT010000566.1:0-13655 GCA_038092715.1 Boletus smithii | reverse complement strand
AAACGAGGAACTTGTGCGCTGCCTCGCGCTCTCACACACGCTCACCTCGTTTCGTTTCATCCCCTGTCCGCGATCGCAGGATATAGTGGATGTCATTCACAAGTTGGACGTCTCGCAGAGTCCTGGATCTCAGGGACATGGACAGGAATGCACAGTCACGGATGGTCCGCTGGTACCGGGATTACGCGAGATCACGCTTGCGAGCTCGGTCGAGAGGTATTTGGACTTGATGATGGCCATGTGTCGTTCGAGAGGTGGCGCGCGCGCGCGCGCTGCGAGGGTAGCCCCACTCCGACGTGTCGAGGTGGTATTTTTTGATATGCCACATGTCATTGTCGGTCGTCCGGGAGATCGGTTTCCAGGGAGGGTTGTGAGTTTCCAGGGGGAGCTGGCACAGTGGGTGTCCGAGAATGAGAAGGAGAAGAAGGAGAGCGAGAATGGGATATGCAGAGAGGATGAGGAGAGATTGGAGGCGTCGGTGGTTGTTGATTCACCTTACCTCGTGGAGTATATCGACATTGATTCAGACTCGGAGTAGTCTTCCTACTATGTACGGTAAGTATTGTTGTATAGTCAACTTTGTATTTGCGCTCGGTGCAGCCTGAGGGATTGCCGGATGGTGGCGTACGTCTTAGCCGAGGCAGGAGACGAGCGTACATGCTTCCCTTGCCGCATCAGCTATGTAGTTGTACTCTCAGGCTGTCAGTATAGTCCTCGATACATTCTTTTTTCGCATCCACCCACCTGCAACAGCGTACTGCTGAAAGAGTCGCACGATAGAAGAGTCTCGCAATCTGACGACTGGAGGATATACATACGCGTGTAGCGACAGTTTTTATAGTCCACAAGTCAGAAAAGTTGAGCTCCATGTGACTCGGCCACATGCTACACCGCCACTGCCACTGCCACTTGATGTTATTTCCGCTCAAAGTGCTTCACATGACACCTGTCAGCTGTTCGATTCGGCTCCCAAACGGTGCGCTCTCTCCCCTGACAAGTTTGCGCCTAGAGTTTTGGATTTCCCCTCCATCATATCGCGTTTCCCAGCTCATTCACCCTTTAGTACATTTCTTCTCTTCGGGCCTCGAGCCAAGTCGCCGCGACAGCACGGAAAATAGCAACATCCGCGGGCTGATACCAACACGTGTCGATGCCTCAAGGCCTCATGCCCCGGCATGCATCAATGAACGTTTCAAGTGTCTATCGCGGGACGGCAACTCGTACGTTCAAATCGGAGGTTCGACGGCACACATCCACATGCATCGCTGTATGAGGGATATCGCCAAGTTGATCATCACAGATTTGACCACTTTCTGGGTTGTGAAGTATTGTGTTATGGCAATGCCCGCGGCTGCTTTACAGATCGGATGATTCAAAGGGTGAGACCGCTTTTACGTACACAGCACTCATTTACACGGAACACCAGCCTTTTATCCGTTCCGTTGAAGAATATTAATGCTGCACTTTAGAAATGGGCTTGCTCGTCTTTCAATGACGCTTGATTCTGAATCTCCTTCAGCATCATCCCAATGTTCACCCCGAAAGACCTCCTCGAATCAACTCGTCCACACTCGGCCGTTGACTCCGTCTACCCACACACTTTCTGACGCTGATCTTCCGTTCAATGATTTGGCGACAGTGCCTGTATGTTTCAGTTCTGTATACGACATCGAGCACTCATGTTGGCTTGACAGCCTGAGATCAGGCGGTTACTGTCGGATGACAGGACGATCGTCCCTACTACCGAAACTCAGGATCAGACAATCGGTACAACACTATGCTTACTGAGCAAGTGGCTCAAACATGTGGCAAATTACCCCGATGTCCAAGATGATCTACACATCACAGCCGACGTCGAACTATTCCAAAACTTGCTCAAACGCGAAGCCGTGTTGCGCCCCCCTGTGACGCGCCTTCCTCCTGAAATACTAGCCTATATCTTTGAACTCTGCCTAGCTGGCGAAGGCAAGTCGACGCCCGTCTTCGTCCCTGCGCAAGGACCTTCTTGCCTTGCACAAGTCTGCAAGCTGTGGAAAGCGATCGCGGAATCAGATCCTCATCTCTGGACATCCATCCACTTTTATTTTCCCGACGCGCGCCAACGTCGCGAGGAAGACGTGCCGAGGGTCAAACCCGTGTTTGATTTACACTTGAAGCGATCAGGTGCACTGCCGATCTCACTCACGTTCACCGATCATCGGTTCTACCATGCGGCTACGGAAGATCTCGTTTCCTTCCTTGTCGATCGACTTCGAACGCATTCACGTCGTTGGAAGCGTATCTCACTTCATCTGTCATGCGGTTATTTTCCCCACCTCTTCACGTTTATGCCATGCGATTTGTCCTCTCTGGAACATCTGTCCATTAGCTGTGATGTACTCGGACAGCGAATCGTCACCACGCTCGGCCTGAACTTGGAGTCCGCCAAGAACCTCACGTCGTTTGCATATAGCGGACCTGGGCATTCACTGGACGATAAAATTGACCTCCATTGGGAGCGACTTGCGGACGTGTCGTTCGAATTTGCGCCTCATAATGGGATGAGCTCTACGTTATCTCGACAATTCAGGCGTCTCGCCCAGTGTCAAAACATAACTACTTGCTCCTTGGGCATAGATCGACCTTTTTGGCTTGATTTAGATGGCGACCAGACCATCACTTTGCCTTGTCTTCGAACGCTCCGCGTCCGTCGACTCTCTTCCCAGTCACATGCACGCACTGTGATCGACCCACTCATCCTACCTCAACTCCAAACGCTCGAGATCGATGCAGCTATCCTTGTTGGCTGGAATCTACCATGGCATGACCGCAACTTTTCAAACCTCTTGGCGCGCTCCAGGTGTACCCTTCACCACCTCTCGATCCAAGACGTTTATTTCCCAAACGAGGAACTTGTGCGCTGCCTCGCGCTCTCACACACGCTTACGTCGTTCCGTTTCATTCCCTGTCCGCGATCACAGGATATAGTGGATGTCATTCGCAAGTTGGACGTCTCAGAACCCGCGGTGCCTGTAGGGGATCAGACTCCGAATCGGACGCAGGGACACGATGCCAGTGGACAGAAACGCGTCGGGGATGGTCCGTTGGTACCGGGCTTACGTGAGATCACGTTGGCGAGCTCGGTAGAGGGGGATTTGGACTTGATGATGGCGATGTGTCGTTCGCGTGTAGGCGCGCGCGCGCGTGCTGCGGAGGTAGCCGCGCTCCGACACGTCGAGGTGGTGTTTTTTGACATGTCGCATGGTATGGACGAGGCTCGGGTCAGCGGTGTTCCGGGAGATCGGTTGGGGAGGGTTGCGAGTTTCCGGAGGGAGCTGGCGCGGTGGGTGTCCGAGAACGAGAACGAGAACGAGTGCGGAATGGAGGATGAAGAGAGATTGGAAGCGTCGGTGGTCGTTTATTCACCTTACCTCGCAGAGTACATCGACGTTGTGTAGGCACTTCCTCTTCCTCGCTATAATAGTCTTGAAGTAAGTACAGTCAACCTTGTACAATAGGCCCTTTTAAATTTTCCACGATTTCATCGGAACTTCAATTCGGAAGGCTCGAGGGACTAGGTGAAAATCGGCAAAGGATGGATTCATCGAGTCTTTGGCCAGCTGTCGCTCAAGGGCCTGGCATCGGGGAACGAAGGATGCGACGTTGGATTGTGTATGGAGTACGGTAATACAACGGCGGAGATGAGTGCTACTGAGAGTGAGAGTGTGGGTGGCAGCACGTATTGAGACGCCTCTCCGGGAAATGTGTTGAAGAAAAGAAGGTTATTGACAATAGATATGCCACGTAGTAGTACTAATACCGACTCTCGGAGTGACTCAGTCAGCAATGGATCAACATCCGACCCGGGACCATTGGTTGCCAACGCCGGTGATCTCGATCATTATCCGACAGGCCCATGTAAAAGGTCCTGCGAAACCCACGTCGAACGATTTTTTAATACCTCGGTCGCACTGCTGGACGCGCTCATTGAATTTTGTTATCAAACCTCGTGTAGTAATAGGTTGAGATCGGATCATGCTGCCCTCCGACTCCCACTCAACAAAGAACGCATCCCAGCACGGTCACAAGGTTGCACGAGATCGCACGGTGAGTGTCTCTCCTTCTGCGTCCGTTCTGGTATTTGTGTAGTTACGAGTTCCGTCGGTTCTTCGAATCTCTCCCACAGCTCAGACAAAGCCAGAGTGCTCATGCAAGTGACTGTGACTATGTTTACCAGCGCACACGACCCCACCTTGCGCATCTACTGCGCTCACCAGAGCTTCGTAGCAACGATGGCCGGCGCCAACTACCACCTACCACCAAAGAGGCCGTGCATCGTGTCCGAAAGGCGTCGAAACACCCACAAAGATGTGCGGTGCATCGCATGCCACCCGAGATACTCGGCATCATCTTTGAAAACTCTCTCGACGAGCAGGCACCTTCTCGCGCGGTGCTCTCGGAACCCCCGCTCCTTCTCGGCCGTGTCTGCAGTTACTGGCGCTCCGTATCCCAGAGTACCCATCGACTCTGGGCTTCTTTCTCCATTAGATTCCTTGAAACCAATGTCGATCGCTCGCGCGACGGTATCAAAGTCGCCACCGCCGTCGAAACGTGGCTTCAACGATCATATCCTGCCCCGCTCTCGATCTCCTTCACCGACAACCGCATCTTTCAAAAAGACACCGAAGACGTCATCATTTGGTTGCTCTCCCGCATCCGCATGCATGCACCACAATGGAAAGCCATCCATCTCAAGTTCTCCTCGGATTACTTTATCCAGCTTGTTGTGCTCTCTTCGTGTGCTTTTACTTCCCTCACCTCGTTTTCCGTGCACGTTGATCACATGGGCTGGCGTCGTGGTCTCCTCTCGCTCCGCTTCGATCTCGCCCAGGCACGTCAACTCACCTCGCTGGCGTATACAGGGCCAGACCATGTCATTCGAGAAGACATCCTCGTTGACTGGGCACGTCTCACGTCAGTCGCGTTCTCGTACGACCTACACGAAGCAGGCGGCCAGACTGCCACTCTCCCGCGTCATTTTTCGACGTTGGCGCTGTGTCGGAGCCTCACGGAGCTCTCCATCGGATTAAGCGCCGCACTGGCACAGCATTTGCATCCGCTGGATGCGATGGCACAGGGGCAGATGGTGATCCCAATGATTGAGTTGCCAAAGTTGCATACGCTACGCGTACGACGGCTGAGTCGGAGCGCACATGCCTGTGCACTCATCGATGCATTGCGACTTCCCCAGCTCTCGACGCTGGACATCGATAGTGCTGTCCTCGTCGGCTGGGACGGTTCTCGTACGCCATCATCGCACCCAGGCACCGCACCCCCACTCCTGCAGATGCAGGTGCATACACAAACCCACTGGTGGCATGCCCACCATTTTTCTGCCCTCCTTGGTCGCTCTGGGTGTCATCTCCACACGCTTCACATCCGGGACGTCGACATGTCCCCTTCGGAGCTTGCGCGTCTGCTCACGTCCCCCAGTACCTCGCCCACGCTGTCCACGTTCACGTTCGAACCTTTTCCAAGGGCCTGTCCCATCTCGGAGGTGCTCGCGCATCTCATTTCCGTGCCCGGTCCCGGGTCTACATCCACACCGAATCCCAGTCTCAGTCCCAGTCCCAGTTCGAATCCGAGTCCGAGTCCCACTCTTATCTCAGGTCTCACTTCACCCTCCTTCCCCTGCCTCACCAAACTCCGCCTGAGTTGCGCCCACGAAATCCACCTCGACCCGCTGGCTGACATGATCGCGTCCCGGACGGGCGACCGCGCAACGCAAGCGGGTGTCCATCCCCTCGCCGCCTTCGAACTCGTCTTTTACGACTTCGTGTACAGTCACGGTCGGGGACGACAGCCTTGGCGCAAGGTGTGTTTTGACGCGTTCAAGGAACGGGTGTTGAGGTGTGCGCGCGAGGGCGGGGTGGATGTGGACATCAAGGTGGAGAGGCCGTATGAGCCGGTGTATCTCTCGGTTCCTTGATCGTTGTCTAGACCCAAGAACGTTTGGCGCTCGATCCGGGCTTGTGTTATCGTCTGATGAGAGATAGCTTTGTTTGCAGTTTGCTTCACACACGCATCTTGCATGTATCTATATCATGGACACTGTCTGTCTGCGCAGGTAGTATGCACTGTGTGGCATTTATTTACGATTGCTCATGCAACGAATACAGATAAATGTACGATTTTGAAACGGCAGACCGGTCGAATTGCACAAGAAGCCAATCATGCAGTGACGTCAAAATGAAAGTGTTGATACATGTACACACTTGTCCACAACCACATTGCATGCTAACGATCCACGATTTCAGCAACAGCTATCTTACAGTACAACTACTAGATCCATCATCGTCGTGCCGGAGGCTTGCGTTGCAGGTTCGGGGCACTCTTCCCGTGCTTCCTTTGCATGTACTCAGGAGTCGCAGTGCTCCCGAATTTCACGCCATCGACGTCCCGCTCTGGGAAGGTAGCAACGGAGGACAATGGGGATTGACCAAGGTCAGCCAAGATGGCAATGTAAGGAAGGGAATTAGAGACATGTCCTTCATCTTTGCCACTCAAATGTTCGCCTCTGCGGGTGATCTTGCTTAAAACGCGTTTGGAACTCGTTGATTCCAAAGCCTTGTCGGAAATAAAGATCTGCGACATTCGCAATTCCGCTGGCGCAGTTTTGGGTCCGCCCTTGAAATAGATGGGTATCACCTTGTCGATGAGAAGTTGTTGGTGGCTGCACTGCACTGCACTTGTCCTCTGCCAGTGGCGTAGTGTCCACTCGTCCAGGCTACAAGGTGGATCATTAGAACCGATGTTACGCTATGAAAAAGGAATTCTGGAGACCGACTCTAGTTCATTGCATTCCTTTGATCCTGCGATGTTCGCATCCATGCATACCCAGTGTGAAATTTTCAGATACGCATTCTCTGACGTTTTGCGGCCAAGCGATGCTCGCGTGTCCCATAGTATCTGCGGTCCAAAGATGAATTCGAGCCAATCCACAACAGGGATCATTTTACAGTCCAAGACATTCTCATCCCAGCTCTTTGGCATTTCGGTAGCTTCTTCTGTCGCGGAAGCACGGATAGGCTACAAGCCCTTGGCGAGAAGCCATAGTAGTCGGCTAGCCAGCTCTCCGCGTTGGCCAACGTCAATTGTGCCGCGATTGACTGCGTTCAGAAGAGTCGCCAGAGCAAGCTGAAATTTACGGGGAGTCCTTGTGAAGGTCATTCGCCGCAACGCACGACAAAAGTGATTCGGATAGATAGCTCGTAAACCGCCGTTTACGGTCCAACTTGAAGGTCGTCGCAAGGCAGATCCGTAGATGACTCGCTTCTCTAAATACACGACAGAATCGGGACGCTCCAACTTGAACGTAATGCTCAATCTGAAGCGTTGACCCAATACTGCGAGTCTTTGACCGGTATTTCGCGGATCGAAGGATGATTCACCCCCGCCGTATAACTTGGAGGATGCAGTTATTAGCACTTTGGAGGGTACCTTGAGTGCTGTTACGAGAGAACGCCATCTGCTAGTCATTGAGCTAATCCGTGCGGACAATGAAACTTACAATAGTCTTCCATAGTGACCTGCGATGTGACCAAGCTTAGAAACATTCTCAACGTCAATATCTCCCAGTCCCACTGCACGAGTCTGAACCCATCCTAACGCGGGAAAAGCTGTTGTCCCGCATTGGCGACGCGGTCAGAATTATCTGAAAGAAGTAATTCGGTAGGGAGATCATTGGAAAATTGTCACACTGACGTTTCTGATTGGGAGGCGATCGAAAGTCTGCAACCTTGGAAGTCGTCGAAGCAAACACGACCCAGATTGGATAAAAGTTAGCGCATTGTTCAACGTCAGGCTATCTGGCTTTAGTACCAAAGCGATGAAGCTGATAGCACAGCATATCCAAAGGCCCATCAAGGGTTCAAATCGACATCCGTCAGTCTCAAGTTTAAGGCTTCTGCGAGTCCATAAGTGAGTCTAAATCGACGATTGGTCAACGATCGTCTTATATGATCAGGTCCTAGAACCATCCAGGGGTGGTATGGTAGAAGTGTACTATGTAAAAGAAGATAGCATCCAAGTTGAGCGTGAGTTTCCAACACGTTTCTTCATACATCTCACAAACATATGCTGACCGTCTGCCCTTCATACACTGCCTTCTCCGCCTCCACCTCTACATAGACCAATGCGTCAGTTCGCAGCTTGCTCCACACCTCCCCCGAATCGTCTCTATACAACACGAATGCGAGGTATTTCGATTTCTCAGAATACGGAACGTACACGCATCCCGGTCCGCGTGCCCAATCACGGTGATAGTCGAGGATCGCAAGGGCATATTGTCGGGCCGGGCTGTCTTGGAACATGAGGGCGTCGAAGCCAGAGAACACGATTGGACCACGACCCCGAACGCTGAGGGGTTTGAATATGCCACCTGAGTCCGTAAGATGAAACCAGGAGAATCGGCCCTGGTCGCTGGGCTGGTAGTCCTCGTCGTTGCCTAGGAATCGGATGTCGAGTTCGTCATGATCTGAGTCGGAGGGTGAATTCGTGTCCTGTGGTGCAGTGACGAAGTCGTCGTCGTCGTCGCTGTCACTGCCGCTTTGCTCGCGATGCTTATCCAAGTCTGTCTCTCGTTCCGAACGTTCCTCAACGTCCTGACTTGAATCTGTCTCCCCTTCACTGCGAACGTCGTCTGCCTCTCTACACTCCATCGGTACAAGCAGCACTTCCACTTGTAAACCCTTGTGGGTGAGCATCATTGACGGATCACCAAAGCTATTGGGAACCGAAACGGAGTTCTCAGCTTCCCTCGCAGCCAAATATCCCTCAATCGAAGCCGGGAGCGCAGCACTATACTGCGACGCAGGACCAGTCCAGACGAATATCCCATTCTCGTGAACACGCTGCAATAACGCTTCCATCAGCCTTTGAAACGCAAACTTGCCCTCCCCATATTGCACCGGCATGTTGATCCCAAAGATCCCCACGAGCGCATATGCCATATCTTCGATGCGCGTCGTACGACGGCCAGCGGCCCAGGACAGGCGTTGTGCCACGTCAAACGCGCCCGGGCCGAAGTAGCTGAGTCGGCTTGAGGGGATACGTGTCACCGCCAGAATCGCCCGCCAAACAGGATTCTTTTCCTCCTCGGGTAACCAATCGTTCCGCTTATCCTTGTCATTCGTCGCCTCCGTAAACGCCCTCCACTCCCGATTATAAAATTTGATGTTTTCTGGTGCAAGCAATTCTTGGAGGGTCCATCCCCGCGTGAACCATTCGTCGGCGGGGATATCATCCAGGACGAGGGACGAAGATAGGTGGACGATGCAGATGTAGGCGTTGTGGTACCATCGGAACATGGCGCGGATGGATTCGTCGAGTTCGGCGCTGCTCTCTTTGTGGATGCAGCAAGTGTCGGACCAGGCAAAGCGGCAGTGGTACGAGCGGGCTTTGGAGCAGAAGAGGAGGAGTTTGTGGAGGCCAGTGCGGGTGGGAATGTCTGGAACGTGTATGGCGAGATTTTGGGCGATCGCGGTCTGATACGTTTAGATTGGGCGACATAGCGAAAGCAGTCTCAGGTGGGCATGAACGTGCAACGCGCGAAAGGGCAAGGGACATACCTCGTCATCTTGAATTAACACGTCTGCAAACGTGCGGACGATGGGCATATCCTGGAACGTGGGCTCGCCCTCTGCAAGCCATCGATGCGAAAATATAGCGTATTTGACGAGCTTGAAGATGGTGCGCGTCACGTCGCGCTGCTCGGAGATATTGTAGCGCGACGGGTGCTTGTGGAGATAAGCGGCGAGAATGGGACGATAGTACCGGGAGACGTCAGATCTGGACGCCAAGTGGAGGGTGTGGAGATCGATGAGATGGATGGGAATTTGGTTGGCAGTGAACTCGCTGAGGGCGTCGGACCAGACTTTGGGTAGCGTTACAGTGGTGCCCTCCATCATGTGAGCCGAGGTTGGGTCATTCATCCATCAAGCTGGAATAACCCTGATGCGGAACTGAAGACCCTGAACTCGATTTTGTGTCCCCAATGTCGCAGTCGAGTGGCCGGGGAGCAAGAGACGACTTGAAGTCAAGCCCGAACCTAAGCTGAACTTCAAATCAGGGCAAGTTTGCCGAACAAAAGACAGCAAGTACCGAGGATCTGGCCGATCACTGCGTTTGAACGACTCTACTACATAGTAGAATACCACTTCACTGGAATATGAACATCTCTCGGTAGACTTATCTCTAGAAGGTGCTATCAGTTTCCATTTCATCATCAGACGGCGAGGGATACATTGGTCTGTGAAATACAAACGTCAATCACCGGAGGAAATTACGCCCGATACACGTACTCGAACTGAACCGGTTCGACTGTATGGCCTCTCGCGGCAAACCCAGCCAATTCGTCGGCAAGTTCATTGTAAACGCGACTGACACGCCAGAAAGCGATTCGAACACCATGTTTGTGTTCGTAGCGCCCGACAGCCGCATCGAGTCTTTGGAAAAGATCGAGATTCTTGGGTCTCTTTTTCGACGAGTTGCGCCATCCGTTGCTCTGTTCAGATAGATCAGACGGGAACGACGGACGTGAACAACAAGTGCGGCGTACCTTCCAAGCAGGAACCCACTCGGTCATACCCAGCACGACATACTCCGAGTCGGATGTGATGATCCAAGTGATCTTGTCATCTGAATCCCCGTGCTCCTCTATGGCCTTGCTAGGCTTGTTCGAATGGTCTTCGAATTCAGCTAGTTTGTAGATACCATAAATCGCAGCAAGGAGCTCCGCACGTTGAGATGTGCGGACGGAAGAAGAGTCGATCTCGTCGTCGATGGGGATGGCCCAATGCATAGTCATCGGGTTCGCACCAATTGCAATCCCAATACCAGCCGTTGCCCCATTCTGACCGTTTCCCAAACATGCGCCATCGACGAACGCGACTTGGTAATAATGACACAGTTTGGGAGGCGGTTCGTCGTCATCCGCAGAAGGGGAGCGATACTGATCGCGGCGAGCAGCTTCTGCCGAACGCCGCTGCCTCTCGGTGCAAGCGCAGCAATAGGCAAAGAAGCGGTCGCAGCACCAACAGTCCAGGAGGAGATCTTCCGTGGGCATGCATTGGGCAGTTTCGCAAAAGATGAGACGATGTGCAACAACGTCTTGACAACGTCCTGGGTCGTTGAGGGCACGACGGAGGCCAAGCATGAGGGAAATGGTTCAACTTGAAGTTGAGGACTGAGATGCACGTAACAGCCCATTTAAAAAGTTAGCGCCGGCTCCGACGAGTGTGATTGTACGGTGAAGTTCCGAGTACATAATGTGAAGAGTAGTGAATCGCCATTTCACATCCACAAAGCAAAACAACGTACGATATTTCTTTCGCAGGGCGTGCAACTGCAAGGGGGTACTTCCGAACGCTCGTTGCGCAGCTTGGCCAGCTTCAAGTTCTCAATGAACTTTTGCATATTTTACAGGGTTGGTGGTGACACCACGTAGACGTATCTGTGGTCTACAAAGCAGTTATGAGGTTGAACTTGTGCAGTAAAGATGTATGGATCAAAGATCTCAATGAAGGTGATGTCCATCATGGTGGCTTGGGGCCGCCGGGTCAACCTGGTTGCTTCGAGGTGTCCATAGTAACAGGGTCAGCAGAGGGGGAAAGTCGTGTAATGGAAAAATAAAGTTGCATTTCATCTCATCGTCTTCGAGTACACAGTCTGGGTGGAGGTGACAACGTGCCATGGGGAACGAGGGCACTAGTCTGCGTCAGAATATTGAGCTTGTGCTCGACCGAGGAACGCCCGATGCGTGGAATAAGCTGGACATGGTCGGTTCCGAGTAATGTCCGAAATATCATTATCACGTTAGGAGTCAATGTATGACTGCGAAAAAAAGAGGGGAAGGGGACATGATCATATAACGATCTGTGAGACTCGAATGTGGCATATCTTTCGATAGTCAGTTTGCGAATGAAAGCTGGTACAACAACTTTGCCTTATCTGAGTGAGTAGCTGATTTATCCCTGACCTAATAGCAAGGACATGTTTGCACACACTGGGACACAGGTCACTACTTCCTGATGGCCCTGCAGTTGACCCGCATGAGTGCATCTAGTTCATGATTTCATTAGTACCTGTTTACTTAATGCAATCCAATGTGATAAAAGTTCGATTATCTGGGTGAATAACCTTTAAAGTCAGAAAACAGAACTCGGTTTATGGTAGCGTGGAAGACAGACCGTCCAGAACGACACATGGCGCAGGTGAAGCATGCTTGGAAGCAATCTCACTGCAGGGAAAATGTCATGGATAATGGGAGAGAAAACGAACTGAGTCCACATAGGCCTGCAGGTTTTCCTCGAGTGTCAGGCGCCATCGCTGTGATCCCAGCCAATTCGTCCGCGATCGTATTGTATCTGTAACTGATAGTCCAAAAGGCAATCTAAACATCGTATTGCTCAACGATGGCGTCGAGGGTCCGGAGAAAAACATCGGGATTCTTAGAGTTGCGCCATCCGAAGTTGTTCTTTTAAGATCAATTAGACGGGAATTGTGGACGTGAACGACAACAGCGGCTTAACAATGGCTCACCTTGCAAGCAGAAACCCATTCGGTCATAATACTCGGAGTCAGATGCAAGGCAACATTGAAGAATAGGCCAGATGGACCTAACCCTAACCTGATGTGATTACCATAAAAGGAGAGTTGTAGTCTCGAAGAAGTGACTCGATTTATCACCAAATTAGGCAAGAGTGAACAAACCAGTACGGTCTTCCTCGCTCCTGTTTCTTGAACCCGTACAGCAACGACACAAACTGACCTGTTCCGTATTGGTGTTCTTGCATTCACTTACAAGTTCACCTTTTTCCTTCTTTCCCTTATCTACAAAGGACAAGGATTATCTCGTACTCTAATATTCAAACCATTCAAACCTCATCTCATTAATGCCATCGAGCAAGAACTCCAATGTCCACCGTCAAACCGCTCCAGAATCCCCTGCCTACTACCGCCCTTTGTTACAACTCAATAGTTCTCCTTCTTGGACTGCAGAACATCACAGCCCTGCTCGCCTTGATAGACCACCCGACTCTCCCCCCAACATACAACTTCTGACTCGTATTGAACACGAGGCCACAGCCGACGACGACGACGACGACGACGACCCTCCAACTAAACACGACGGTCGTCTCCTCTCTGTCACCCCAACACCAGTCGTCTCTCCCTCCCATCGTCCAGCCTCCAGTGCGTTATCTCCATCGCCGCCGACATCCTATGGTCATACTAGATCACCCGTCCTAGTTCGGTGAGTGGTCTGGTCTCTTGTTTCTCGATAGTGGCCCATAATTCGCGGTCATGTTGTCCCATTCCATTTGATTGCCCCCACGTTGTTACCCTCTTTCTTCGCTTCAGACGCCCACTCTTTGACTTGTCCCATATTTGTACAAGTCTCGCCACACGTGCCCAACAACCACATACTGTTCAGTCTTCTCCCCTTTCAACCGTCTTCAGCCCGACACTGGTCGATTTACTGAATTCCGTCTTTCTAGCCAATCGACGATGCTCGAGAACTTCTCTCGCACGGTTCGCAACTACGTTCCGACTTCCATCCCTGTCCCTACCGCCACACCTTCTCCACCCCGAGTCTCTCGGCCCGTTTCCTTTGGGAG
>JBBPQT010000565.1:0-13693 GCA_038092715.1 Boletus smithii | reverse complement strand
CTTGGCCTCCGCTACACCCTCGAGAGTGGGGTCAAGCGTCGAGGTTCTCGTGGACACCATGTGCCGCGGCGTTGGCGAGCACTGATGAAGGTGGTAGAAGGGATGGGAGATCAATGTGGGCCGAGGCAATGTAATCCATGAGTGAAGTGATCAATAATAGTCGAGGCTGGGAGTACTGGCTCCAAGTTAATACGGCCCGTAGACTATCTTTAACACCCACTGATGACGAAGCTCGACGGTTGGTTCGGAGCCTTGAAGCGCGGTACATTGTTAGCGTACTAACAGTGACGAGGCTCGGGTATGTGGTTGCGTTGCCCACTGCTCACGAAAGTGGTGTGCCTGCTCGGTCAGCCATTCGGCCAGGAGTGACACGGATGGGATGAAAAAATGGTCATATTCATCATCATTGAGGAATATCACGTACAAAGTCGCTGAGATGGTGACTGACTACTAACTCGTGATGGAGATGAAGGACGGAGTTTGGATTGGTTGCGGGGGCCGGCGGTCACATCATGACAGAACGTTCCCAAGCGGAAAGTGCATGTTCTATGGAATTATCTTCTGGCCTCAAAATTATCTGAAAGACTCACACTTTCTTAGCACTTGATGCCCGTACTATGGGGCGATCGCGAATCAACAGAGTGACGTTGAAGTTTGTCCTGCTGACATGGCTCCGCAGCGCTCAGGCTGTGCGGGTTTTAACGGCCGCACTGTGCTCAAGACTTGCCATGTCGCCTTGAATGTGATAAGTTCGTAGGATCACGGGACACACCAAACTCGGAGAGACCATTCTCCGAGTTCTGAGCAATTACTAATAGTCGGATCTTGCCAGCTGTCTGCAACCAACCGCAACTTATTCGGATCTTGTTTTTGCAGCATTAACCTAATTGCTCCGCGGCATCGGTCTCGGTAAATCACACCTTCTTAGCACCAGATGCAAGCTCACCCAATCGACCAGGTGGCATGTGTTTCTTATTCTCGGTTATCAGACGAATAGCCATAGGTAACCCTCCCTGTCAAATTCTGTCAATTGTTGACTTGTTAGCCGCACCGTACTATCTGAGGACTTTTCAGTTTCAATTCGACGGATCGTTCCTTTACGCGACACGTCGTCACCTCGCTATCTTATTTGATTCCCGACGAAGCACGCCTATCCCACGAACATGTTATCAGGCACTTGAAGCGGCCCAACTTGAAGGGATACGCGCCATCGGGTAACGACGCATCTTAAATGAGCGTCATTTGTATCGTCTCACATGCGCTCAAAATCCATCAGAGCATGGTCATTTTCTGATTGATAGATACTGCTACTGATACGCTTAGTGCATCAAACTCCAGCACTCAATGCTACTGGCTGCTCTATCAAACGGGAATTCTCCGCCCCAAATCTCGACATCCCTGGAACTTTCTTCCACACCGGCCCATAGTTTACCTATCGTCTCCCGTGCTGTGCAAATGTCGTTCACACGTCCTCCGTCAAGTTCTTCTTTGCAGCTCTGGTGATGTCGATGAGAAAATTCAAAGCCGGATTTTCAATGGACCCCACCTGGATGGCTTGACAAATATCCGCATCGATGACAGCCAAGATATCTGCCATAGATCCCTCTTGTTCCCACCTCAACCCAACCGTCGCTTTCACCACTGATGAGAGCAATCCGAGACCGGCGAGTCCCATCCCAGCTCCGTACAGCGAGCGGACCCGGGCAAGGATGTTTGCTAGCTCAGGAGTAGGAACAGCATGGATTCCATCTAGTCCAGTAGCAAACAATCCGTTCGTATTTGCTATCCGTTTTGCGTTGGTCTGGCGAAGTCGAGAACGAGCTGCTGCTGTGAACGACGCAGCAAGGCTGGGTGTACCCGTTGCGAGCAGAGTTCTTGTGATAGCGCGGAGACTGTCCGTGTTGATGATGTGAGTGCACGTGTCATTGTTCGCATGTCAACAAGATACTTGCTCCTCAATAGTAGCATTAGCTATCAGCGTGTCGACCTGTAGCAGTACTTGTGGAAATCCGAAGAGGGTAGCAAAGTGGAGACGTACCATGAGATTGCTGTAGGAGCGCCATCATGACGGTTGAATTGAGCTTGAATGTGTAACGGAAAGAGAGTAGCGTACACATGCCCCAAGGTCTTGCCGTTGCCATCTTGTGGGTGAGAGGTGATTTGGGCGGGCATCTTGGAAAACCTGTGATTGAACGAACCCTTGGAGCGCGGGCTATAAGAAGGACCAAGGTCCACGCCGCCCGGGCCTGATTTATTTAACATCAGGTTGCAGTGCTAGTTCGGCTTCGGATATCAGCTGGTTGACGCCTCTGAATGCTTCTTCCTGTCAGGAGAAATCCCAAAAACAATTTCCAGGTAAAGTGGATCGTCAGATCAACTTGAACAGCTTTAACCAGTCGACAGAGATCCGTTTACACATGCATTGTGTCTACGGCCAATTCCTTGTTCACCGATCGGTGTATATCCCCCGATGGACAATTTCCTTCCCCTTGGTCCATTCGGTTATTACGTTTCAGACTGAGACTGAGCCTGAGCCTGAACCTGACTCTGTGCTCCAGTCGGAGAGCAGTTGGGCCATTCGATGACCTGCATGAACCGACATAAGCGCCCCCTGCACAAACTTCAATTAGGACGGAGTTTCATCAAAATCTGTTATAAGGGCCTCTTTAAACATGTATATTTCTCTTGAATTCCAGGCCCTTTGTTCTCTCCACCATGCCGCGGTCAGGGTCATCCATCTCTTCCAAAGAAACATTTATTCTCGGTCCTTTTGTTGTTCCGAGGATATGGGTTGGTTTGTGGCAGCTCTCCAGTAACGCATGGGGCAGCGCGCCCGCCGCCAGAATTCGTCAGGGGATGTCTCGGCATGCCGAGCTTGGTTACAATGCATTTGGTATGAGCGCCGCTTCCATGGGGGTCTTTCCACATTGTCTGATTGCTACTACTTCTCAGACATGGTGCGGAATACCAATTATCCCCTAGTTTTTCTTCTCACAAGGACACATCTCGTTTGACCGTTCGCTGGGCACCGACTCCTTAAGGGTAAAATCTGAACGAATTCGTTGTCCTTTTCTTACCGCTGAATTTATTCGCAGCCGATCACTATGGGAGTGCCGAAATTCTCTTTGTGGGTCATCCTTTACTTGGCTTGATCCATCATCCATGTGATCTGAGCCACCATCCAGGGGCAGTTCAGAGAATCGCTGCCATCAAGCATGCCTGTTGTTGGCGCCACCAAGTGGTGTGTTTTCAGACCCACTGATCCAACACGTGTGGTGGTGGAATCCGCAGTGCGGGAGCGCATGAAGCGCATGCGTAGCCAGTCTGTCGATTTACTACAGGTGCGAGTCATCCCGGCTTTCTTCCCCTTCCCATATAAAGTGATCCATCTTCCCAGTTTCATTGGCAAGATTACTCCGATAAAGGCTATCTAACAGCTCTCCAAATCCTCCAAGATCTCCAACACGAGGGATTGATTTCCGCGGTGGGGCTATGTAACTTTGACGCGATACGTACAGATGAGATCTGTACGCAACTTGGTCCCGGATTCATCGTCTCGAACCAGGTGCAGGTAAAGATAGCACACTGAAACCCCTGACGCGCGAGACTCATCAGCCCGGCATAGTTTTCCTTGATTGATACGAGACCCTTGGACGGCATGGCGGATGTGTGCGAGCGACACAACGTGAAGCTCCTCACTTATGGCACCCTCGTAAGTCATATCCGATGTGATGCGGATCAGCCGTTACTCATTGCATTCCCTTGCAGTGCGGTGGATTCTTGGCTGATAAGTGGCTTGATCAGCCGGAGCCTGATCTCTACGCCGGCAACTTGACGCCGTCTCAACGAAAGGCAAGTAAAACACGCGCAAAACGCATCCCATCATCCACCACATGCTGATTTTTTTTTCTTGCCTTGGCGTTTCCCGCCTGCGTGCTTCTTTTTTTCAACATTTCACGCTTCTCGTGGTGGTCGTCCTTGTTTTCTCGTTTAGTATCTTGATGTGATCCTGAAAGCGTGGGGCAACTGGGCGCTCTTCCAAACACTTTTGGCAGTGCTTCGTGATGTGGGTGATCGTCACGGTGAAGCGAGCATCGCCAATATCGCCACACGTTGGGTTCTTGATCATCCATTCGTGGGTGCCGTGATCATAGGTAACGAAACGCTATCATGACCTTCCCTTGGAGGCGTAGCACTTACTTTTTTTGCGTTGCGGTCACTTTTAGGTGCTCGACTGGGTGTTTCCGAGCATCCAGACGACAACCAACATGTCTTTGATTTCACGCTGACAGAGGAGGACCGGAATGCGATCGAAGCGGTACTGGGTCAGTCCAACGGTCGCCGTATGATCAGCATGGTTGGTGACTGTGGCGCCGAGTACCGCTGAAGATGAAAATAAGTGTTATTTGTTTAGAACAGATGATTATAATCCTATTCTCGGTTTTTTTCACAAATCGCACTTTTTTTGTTGGATGCATGCACGATCAAATGCACACCATGGTCGGATCACCAAGAAGAGTTTAGGTCCGTGCTTCTAGTTCCCATGTCCGTATGCTACCTGCATGTGATCATCTGATCCAAGCCCTGCCATACACAAAAATAGAACTTTTCGTCCTGAGGGATAGGAACAGCAAATGATGCTCAAATAATGATCATTACCACAAACCTCATAATGAATCAAGTTACAGCTCATGTGATGGATGGATGGATGGATGGATATACATCTTCCCTGAAAAGGTATGACGGAACGGGACGTAAAATGCTTGCTTGTTAAGGGAATCCAATGAACGAATGTGGATGATATGATATATGTATTGGCTATGCAAAGTCCGGTGTAATGGAAAAGGGCACTGGAACGTTGCCGGATAGCTATCTCAAAGTCTGCTGCTGTGCGGGACCATCAAGGCAGAGGACAGACGTTGGATTGGCTGGAACTTCCTCTTGACGTCTCGTAGGATGCTCGTTTTTGGATGCCAATCTCGGAAGGCATCTCGTAACGCCACGATTTCGTCGGAGAAAAGACCGATGACCCTATCATCTGCGATGAGGTCGCGGAGCGCCCATGGAATCTATGTTTACAGGTGTACAGATGGTGAGTTGATCACCACCGAGTCGTACGGAACCAAGACGCACTTCGTAATCATTCCGCTCGGCCAAAGCATTGAATGGCTCCTCAACAAATTCAACCTGTGCTCCTGAACCGTTGTCGGTGAGGAACAGGTAATTTATTGCCAGGCTGTAGCCACAATATGAAAAGGACCGGATCACGGCAAGGTTGTAAATAACTTACGAGTACGTGGCACGTTCCTCATATGGGGTGGAGTGTGCGATGCCATTCAATGATCCCGCGGTGACTTCCGATAGATGCGTCAGGAGCCCGCCATCGGAGAGTCCTGCATTTCGGATGCGAAGAAGCAGGACGAGCAAGTTGGAGAGAAAGTCCGAAGGGCTATGACAAAATTAGCTAATCATGATCTTCGGACTATCAAATCAGCTTCTACGCACTGGTATGCGTCTCCGTCAATGTACAGCGCACGTAAAAGCAAGGGGTGGGATATGGATGTGAACAGTCCTGAGTACAGCCCTACGACCTGGTCGTTGAGCGACGCGATGTAAACCATCTTGATCTAGGTGATAGATTGCTTTTGTGAGCGGCGTCACAGCACAGCTAGAACACATACCCTGTTATTCAGGACATTTTGAAGCGCTCTTACGTAGTCCCGGGATATGGCACTCTCGGTGTTCTAATAAATAAGACGTTCAGATGAAAAGGTACACATGTCCCCTGAACCTGAAAGAACTGCACCTGGAATTCAAATAATTCTCTCGCGGCCGTGGATTCAAAATACTGGATGTGACCATGAGCTAAACAATTCATGATAGCGATGTCATGTAACGTGCCTGGATGTACGGTTGCACTAACGAGCTCGTACTCAAGTATCGTAATGGTCCAAGATGGATTCCGCAGAGCGCCAGGCAACATATTCGCTGTGGAGGCCGCAACGATGAGACCGATCCAGAGGCAACATCACTTGCGGGAGCAGATGCGTCGGCATTAAGTGCCGTTCGAATATGATGATCAGCGATGAGACGGTCTAGAAGGTGTGTTGAGACCACGGATCCTTGCGAATGTGTTGCTACAAAAATAGCATCGGCGTCATGAAGATCATCCATCCATTCTTTATTGCCAATCAGGTTTTGGTACAATCTGTTTAGGCCGGCTCGTTATGGCAACAAAACACGCGTCAAGACAAGTGATAACATACCTCTCGACCCGGCGACTGATGGTTCCTTCACCTTCCAAAGGTATCTTGGTGACTTTATCAAGCTTCACCTTATGTTCCTCCTGGAACGAATCCAGCGCGTCCACAATCCCACTTACAAGCTTGGAACTTGTCCCTGTAGGCTGAGCAAGAAATTGGATCAAGTATCTACATACGAGATATTGCGGCAAACTAACCTCGCCAGCCAATGTGCGCAAGACAGTACCTTTAAGCGGTCCTCGTGAGCATGACTTGATTATATGACCAGGGCTGTGACCCACCAGGAAACCATCCATGGACCCCAATGACGACTACTCTCTTGCACCCTCTGAGTACGTCCGCGGCTTCCCCTCTACCAAGCACTTCCCACGTTCGTGGGAGAACTTTATCGTACGGTGAATAAATGGTTTCCTTTCCTTTACCTTTACCCTTGTCTAAAGGTGCCTCATCGCGAGAAAATAAAACCCCGCTGACATATTGTAGAGTCTTTGATAGGACAGATGGAGGTTCGCGAGGCACTGCCGACCTCGGCAACGTATGAAATGTATCGTTCCAGGTGGGAAGGACAAGATTTGGCGGAGGCGGTGATGTTGGGATCTTTACGCTTGATTTTTTGGATGGCGCAGGCGAGGGCTGTCGCTTCAATGAGTCATCTGCAACGGTTTCTGGCTTGATGACCGCGTGAGGTACAGGAGGCCGCTTATCAATTGATTTCCTAGGATGCGGAGATGAAGGAAGCGGGATATCCATCGTGCGGGGTTGTGTCCGAACGGGGGACTTTGTGACTTGAGTCGGCGATGGTTGGGTCACCGTAGGTGTTGATGAGGACACAGAATGTGGCTCAGGAGCCACATCGTCGTCTATTTCCATGACCTCCATTTTCCCGTCGTCTTTCTCGTAAGTTATTGATTTCATCGCAATTGCCTTTGCGGTGAAGAATGACATCCATCCTGTGGGATTCGCTGAGATCACGGACTGAATAGGATTGCTATAATCGACAGATCCGGTAGCGGACGGATCCTGTGGAGAGGGAGATACTTGGTCAGGAGCCGAGTGAGCCTCGCGGTCTCCTGCGGGCCGTCTCTCCTCAGCCTTTGGCCCCGTCTGAAATTGTTGTGGCGGATCTTGTTGAGAACCCGAATTCATATCCGGCGCAACGGTATTGGTGGTGGCTGGTGATGATAACTGGGTACCATACCAAGACCAGGGTGTATACCATATGGGACCCTGTGGAACTCCGGCGACATCTGCGTCCTGGACGGAAGGCGGTTTCTTGTCATCGGTTGGCGAACGCTTCGTGGTGACATCTGAATTCAAATCCACCCGAGCCTTCATCTCGCCTTCCGGCTGTGTTGGTGCGGGAAGGGCGGACAGGTATGGCTGTGAGCTTTCAGTGGGTGGCCGTTCGGGAGTTGCCGAAGGGATATAAGCGTCCATATACTGTATCCTATTTTGGGCGCTTGGATCCACCTGAGCAGAGGAACTTTCGTTCCACCCCAGATATGTCCACCACGTATTCGTGCGAACCTCAGTTGCGGTTAGCTGGCTAAGAGATTGATCGCCGCACTCTGAAACATGTACGGTGGATGTGGAGTTCATACGACTTGGCTCTGTCACATTTACCAAAGTTGCATTCATAACATCTCCGGGATCTATGCAGCGTGCGGTGATGAAATCCAAAATTTGTTACAATATAACAGGAACGTGTCCGTACCTGGCGTGGCGACGGAGGGTTCATTAGAGGCCCCGGCAGATGGATTCCGTGGAGGTAGAGTGACTGCGATCTCAGGTGGAGGTCTGGACTTGGCCAACATGGGAAAGTTCAAACCAAACATGCTTGTCGCCATGTGAGGAACAACGGGAGGACTCGTGTCATCCCGAGTCCCAGGTACCGGAGAATGTTGTGGTAAAGGGCTCGGTAGGGACTGAGAAACCGGTTGTTCCTCGCGTACCGAAGGGGCGTCGATCTTGTTCGATGCGGAAGGTGGGATCCGTGACACAGCGTCTTTAGGTAGAGATTGAATATCACTGGGATTTCCAACTGCGGCAGTTGATTCTGCCGGTTTAATGGTTTCAAGGGCAGCATGCGGAGGACTGTTTTCTGACGACTCTGTACAGAAATGGACAGTATCCGGTGCTTGTAGTGCGGAATCCACTTCAACCTTGACTTCTGAGATGGAGGTCTCCTGGTCGCTCGACCGGTAAAACATGTTGAACCATGAACGCTTATTGGACAACGAGGGGGGTGGAGCAGGATCTTGTGAAACAACCGCTGTGGTGGTTGAAGGGTTAACGAGGGGTGAGGACTGATCGACATGCGGAGTTATAGAAACGTGGTCTAAGGTAGGGGGTGGCGAAGTAGCTAGTGTGGAACCTTGATGCACTTGAGCCAATTGATCAGTTGAGCGCCATGCCCGAAGAGAGGCATGATCGCACCTGATACTGATTGGTTGGGCTCGTCCACAACGTTTGAAGGAGATGACTCGGGGGAGTCGTCAGCGGTGGATGAAAGGTCGTGACTCTCGACGGACACCGGAGTGGAGTCGGACTGAGAAGGGTCTCGATCACTGGCAGGCGGCATGGCTCTGCGTAGAATGTTGGGTAGATTGTCGACTGCAGAGACTAGCGAACGTGTCTGTTGGGGTTCTGGAACCACAAATGAGAGGGAAGGGGGGACAGAGTTCTTGTGTATGAAGATGGGAGGTTTCCAACGGGAGGAAGTGGACATCAATAACCAGTGACTGACTCGTCAAACACAGACTCTGCCATCAGCTGGCAGTTGGCAGGAGCACACGCAGCAGCTACACGACCGACAACACCCACTACGTCAACGACATTAAAATCACGTGATATAGAACAACGTGCGTGTAAGCTTATTATTATACCAGTCAGAACAATATTCTCAGTCGTGAATACTTGGTTCACCTCTTCTCTAACCCAACAGTAGGTTATCAACATAACCAGGATCAAAGAAAAAATAAGATCAATGCACTTATCTTCACCCGGCATTGAACTTCTTTTTTCTTGCTATCTACTAATTCTATAACCACATGTGATTGACCGACAGCAGGGATGTCGTAGAAATTGACAAACTCTGGGTAAGTAGGGTACGGTATACTGTAAGTAGCTCAAAAGTTTTCGTTTGAAATAGTCATAATGTACATCTAGTGCAAAAATGGTGTGCCTAGGGTATGAATTACATAAAAAAGTAAGACGAAACTTGAAGGATGGGTATGTACTGAGCAAAAAGGGGCATTCCAAAGGAAAGACGAAAGAGAGAGAGAGATACGAGCATAGTGCGCGATGAACCGATCGAGCGCACAAAGGACAAAACATTCAGAGAAAAAAACGAAACATCAACACCAAAAAAAACGGTGCCGAAAGCGAAAAGAAGCGAAAAGAAGAAAGACGGGGCATAGTGATCATAGTTCTTCATCACTCATAGCATAGAGGCTTAGGGTAGCCATGTCGCCAAGATGCAACTCATGTTCGGGTCGGAGTTGGAGGCTCGACGGGGATCCTGGGATCTCCGTCATAGAGAAACTGGCAATCGTTGGCGAGATATTCCTGGTTCCAGACGAGAGGGAGGACGAATGGTGGGCATGATGGACGTGAGGGTAGGCGGTGTGTCCGAATACGTGTCCGTACCCGCCGCTGCCGCTGTTGCAGCTCACGTTGCACAGACTGGAACGCTGTGCAATACCGCGCATCGACGAGGGTGGGGACGGGGGCGTGGAAGAAGGTCCGGGACGATCGTGCATGCTTTCTTCAAGCATAAGTAACGACATGTTCTGCGGCACATTCGGGAATACAGACGACGTCGTACTCGCGCGTCGTCGACGGGGACGTGGTGCCGCCACGGTCACCGGCACCGGCGAATCGCCACGGGAAGGTGATGCTGCCCGCGACGATTGGGAACTCTGGTCCTCAGTGGATATTGTGAGCCCATTCGTGTGTGCGTGGGAAAGCGGGTACTGGGTCGTCGGTCGACGGGCAGCTGCCAATGGGGAAGGTAACCTCAATGACTGATCATGGGGGGGCCTGGAAAAGGACCCTGGAGGTGGTGCACGTGGTGGCAACACGCCAGAGGCAAACCGGTGAACTTGGGTCCGCATCTCGTCCAGTTCATCCTCGAGTTCTCGAATGCGATCCCGAAGCTGGAGATTTTCCTCCCGAAGTGTCTTGGTCGTCCGCTGCGAATCGGACAGTGCAGAGAGCAGTGCCTCGGTTTCGAGGTCGTGCTTCTCCTTCATCAACTGGATTGCAGCCTGCTGAGAAGAGGACGTAGCGGATATCGATGTCGGCGCAGTCGACCCCGAAAAGGTCGTACGAGGAGCAGAAAATGTTGGACTACCCCATATGACACCACCTTCTGAGGGTGTCATCCCACGAGACACGCTACCGCTGCGTCCCCAAGAAGATGTCGACGCAGCCTCGGAAAACGCCATCCTAGAAGGCACGAAACGGTCCTCTCGTTCACTGTGAGCTCGCAGGGTGGCATATCTGCTAGTTCCCAATGCATGTGTGTTAGATCCATCTCTGTCACCGTCTAGGAGACCAGCCGCGGCGAATGCTTTCACCGTTCTTGGTCCAAGCCATTCCATGGCAGGAGGTCTGTTGGACAGCGAGGACGAGGGTCGTATCGGAGATGTTGAGCCCGATGTGGGGGACAGCCGTGCTTCTTCGACGCTCATACTTCGTCTCCGGTTGTAGAAGAGGTGTGCTCGTCGCCGTTTGTTGACCTCCAATGGACCACCGAACTCGAGGCTGGGACGCGAGTTGGGCTGGCGTGTGGGATCTGAGGCGGAACGAGGCGAGAATGGGGATGACGAAGCCTTCTCACTCGTGGATGGTAGGAGCGCAGGAGGCGGGTCTGCCAAACGAGAATTTCCCAGGGCATAGGATGATACATGCCGATTCCGTGTGGCGAGGCGGGAACCAGCAAGTCTGCGGGGCATATCCGTCGATCCACTGGAGCTCGCGGGTGATGGTCCTTGGGAAGAGTGTGACTGAGATGACAGTGGCGAAGGCGGTTGATGACGCTTTTTGGGCGGGCCACGCAGCCCTGAGGGTGTCGAGGACCCATGCGACGAATCACTCGTGCCAGAGCTAGGCGGTGCGGTTGTCACTGAACGCATGAGACGCGGAAGTGAGGAAGGGGGGCCACGTATAGGGTTTACACGGGACAATGAGGCGGAACGCCTCGTGGGCGATGACTGCACAATAGCACGAGACGCTGACGGAGGGACAACAAGACCTAGACGAGGGGAGGTTCGCGGGGGGACTCCGTCCCCATTCGGCGGGCGGAGCGATGGGGTAGAAGCAGGATGGCTGGGGCTTCGCGAATGGGTTCGGGATGGAAGACGACTGGCGACGGGACTTGGGATTTGGGATTTGCCATTAATCCTGTTTGGGCTAAGAAGCTGAGCGAGGTGCGGATCTAGTGCACCGAAGTCAAGCGCAGCACCAGGATCTTCAAAATCACCCGGTGTATTTCCTGGAGTACGGAGAAGTGGATCAGGTTCGTCTGCATCTCCCTCCACCACAATCCCATTCACGCCTTTCAGCCATTCGCTGGCGGTATTAGCATCCTCAGCCTTTAACGCGTGCATCACCTCGGTGGCCAGCCTGGAGGTCGACAGATCGAAAACGGACGCTGCTATCGAATCAGGAGATGGGATTCGACTTTTGCTTTTTTCAACCTTTTCGAGGTTGAATGGGGATGTAGGCGTGTCATCGTCGTCATCTCCATGCGTTGCGTCTCCAAGATACGGTATGTGCTTAGAGATACCCGAGTTTTCTGCCTCGATGATGGTGGAGAGATCAGCACCTAGTGGTGGGCCAGGCGAGAGCAAAGGTAGGACTACACTCCCATGAGAAAAACGGGCCATTCAAAAAGTCGAGGGCAAATACCGTAACGTTCTTCGCTCGTTCGTGACGACGAACTCGTGTCAGATGCAGACCTGTTGATGTCGCGACTTCGCTTGCGGGCCATCATTTCCTCCTCAAAAGTTTCGCTAGGTGCAATGGCAATGACCGGGGTTTGTTCCATCTCTTGTGGACGTGTGTGAGTGGCCGAGTTCTTTCTATCATATCCTAGCCGTCGCAGAGATCCGAAGTTGACAATGGATGGTCTCGGTGCATGGGCGGGACTGGGTGATGGATTCGATGTCTTGGCTGGCGCAAAAGGGAGCAAGTTACGAATTGAACGGAAAGACGGAATGGACGAAGTGGGGGTCTGTGGCAAGGCCAAAGTGACGGAGGTAGCAGCGGGGCTGGGCTGGTTGGTGCTCTCCGACTTGCGACGAAGCTGGGATACAAGAGAGGTTTGAGAAAGGGGGAAAGTAGAAGAGATGGAACTACGAGACGGGCGGGGCGTGACGACCGGTATGGATGACTGAGAGACTGAACGTTGGATGGAATGTTCGGCCATGTTCAATGAAGCAGAAAAGGCTCCAAAGAATCAGAGGAGCGACTTGAGAGGGAGGCGGCGGCGTCGAAAGGTGCCGGTGAACATGCAGCGGAGAAGGCCAGCTTCACTTTCTCGTCGTCCACACTTTCCTCCACAGAAACTCGCCGAGAAACTTTCATTGTCAATTGCCTTTTTCGTAGCCGATCAATTAGTGGACACGTGCCACCGAGCCAATCACGTTTGATATGGCTTCCTGGGAAAAGGTGCAGTGAAAACCAGAGCTCAGCCTGACACCATGTCGGGTCACTTGGTTCCTCCCCCACCTCAGCCCTCAGTGTGCCATGACGAACGTGTACAGACTCGGGAATAGCGTTCATCTCGAAGCATACTTTGACTTCAAATTAAATCCGCATGAGCTAATACTCTATCATATTACCCTGGTACTGCCAAGTCGGGATTTTGAGGGGATCCAAAATTTCGAGACAACTTGGTACGATTTGTATCACCTGCTCTACAGGGTACACTCTTAGGGAACTACGCGTACAAACAAGTCTTGGCCAACAGACAGTGTATTACCATCAACAACGGTAGAAACCCCATGGCGTTTGATCCTTCAACTTGCAGAAATTCCATGTTACATCACAGATTAAATGACAGACATTTTACGAGAAAATAAGAGTGGTGGTAAACAGAAGGCGTCACGTTGAGGCTTTTCCTTCTTCCTTAGACATTCGAGGGTTGTGGCATGACCAGGGGTGGCAGACGAATAAAGGAAAGGGTCGAGGTCTGGGTCCAGAACATCGACATTGTACCATAGTATGCGCCGAATGCAGCAATGACACCAAAGACACCACCGGCTGTTGCGAGGTGGGTGTTACCTATTTTTCAGTCGTTATATCAGACATTTCGTTCGACAACACTAAAACACTAGACCCTTACCGGTGAAAGCATTGGCGGAGAGGAAGGCAAGAGAAATGACGGTAAAGCCGAGCGTGCAGACAATTGGAAGCGTGGTACG